>OW052184.1:109293386-109598288 GCA_932526625.1 Rhingia campestris | reverse complement strand
TCAAATTTTCTGACGACCCCGGGGTCACGATAATTTTTCGTTTTTGATTAAAATTTTTAAGATTTTCGAAATTTTTGACGACCCCGGGGTCATGAAAAATTTCAATTTTTGATCAAAATTTTAAAAAAATCTCAAATTTTCTGACGACCCCGGGGTCACGATAATTTTTCGTTTTTGATTAAAATTTTGAAGATTTTCGAAATTTTTGACGACCCCGGGGTCATCAAAAAATTCAATTTTTGATCAAAATTTTAAAAAATCTCAAATTTTCTGACGACCCCGGGGTCACGATAATTTTTCGTTTTTGATTAAAATTTTTAAGATTTTCGAAATTTTTGACGACCCCGGGGTCATCAAAAATTTCAATTTTTGATCAAAATTTTAAAAAATCTCAAATTTTCTGACGACCCCGGGGTCACGATAGTTTTTCGTTTTTGATTAAAATTTTTAAGATTTTCGAAATTTTTGACGACCCCGGAGTCATGAAAAATTTCAATTTTTGATCAAAATTTTAAAAAATCTCAAATTATCTGACGACCCCGGGGTCACGATAATTTTTCGTTTTTGATTAAAATTTTTAAGATTTTCGAAATTTTTGACGACCCCGGGGTCATGAAAAAATTCAATTTTTGATCAAAATTTTAAAAAATCTCAAATTTTCTGACGACCCCGGGGTCACGATAATTTTTCGTTTTTGATCAAAATTTTTAAGATTTTCGAAAATTTTGACGATACCGGGGTCATGAAAAATTTCAATTTTTGATCAAAATTTTAAAAAATCTCAAATTTTCTGACGACCCCGGGGTCACGATAATTTTTCGTTTTTGATTAAAATTTTGAAGATTTTCGAAATTTTTAACGACCCCGGGGTCATCAAAAAATTCAATTTTTGATCAAAATTTTAAAAAATCTCAAATTTTCTGACGACCCCGGGGTCACGATAATTTTTCGTTTTTGATCAAAATTTTTAAGATTTTCGAAATTTTTGACGACCCCGGGGTCATGAAAAATTTCAATTTTTGATCAAAATTTTAAAAAATCTCAAATTTTCTGACGACCCCGGGGTCACGATAATTTTTCGTTTTTGATTAAAATTTTTAAGATTTTCGAAATTTTTGACGACCCCGGGGTCATGAAAAATATCAATTTTTGATCAAAATTTTAAAAAATCTCAAATTTTCTGACGACCCCGGGGTCACGATAATTTTTCGTTTTTGATTAAAATTTTTAAGATTTTCGAAATTTTTGACGACCACGGGGTCATGAAAAATTCCAATTTTTGATCAAAATTTTAAAAAATCTAAAATTTTCTGACGACCCCGGGGTCACGATAATTTTTCGTTTTTGATTAAAATTTTTAAGATTTTCGAAATTTTTGACGACACCGGGGTCATGAAAAAATTCAATTTTTGATCAAAATTTTAAAAAATCTAAAATTTTCTGACGACCCCGGGGTCACGATAATTTTTCGTTTTTGATCAAAATTTTTAAGATTTTCGAAATTTTTGACGACCCCGGGGTCATGAAAAATTTCAATTTCTGATCAAAATTTTAAAAAATCTCAAATTTTCTGACGACCCCGGGGTCACGATAGTTTTTCGTTTTTGATTAAAATTTTTAAGATTTTCGAAATTTTTGACGACCCCGGGGTCATGAAAAATTTCAATTTTTGATCAAAATTTTAAAAAATCTCAAATTTTCTGACGACCCCGGGGTCACGGTAATTTTTTCGTTTTTGATCAAAATTTTTAAGATTTTCGAAATTTTTGACGACCCCGGGGTCATGAAAAATTTCAGTTTTTGATCAAAATTTTGAAAAATCTCAAATTTTCTGACGACCCCGGGGTCACGATAATTTTTCGTTTTTGATTAAAATTTTTAAGATTTTCGAAATTTTTGACGACCCCGGGGTCATGAAAAATTTCAATTTTTGATCAAAATTTTAAAAAATCTCAAATTTTCTGACGACCCCGGGGTCACGATAATTTTTCGTTTTTGATTAAAATTTTTAAGATTTTCGAAATTTTTGACGACCCCGGGGTCATGAAAAATTTCAATTTTTGATCAAAATTTTTAAAATACTCAAATTTTCTGACGACCCCATGGTCACGATAATTTTTCGTTTTTGATTAAAATTTTTAAGATTTTCGAATTTTTTGACGACCCCGGGGTCATGAAAAAATTCAATTTTTGATCAAAATTTTAAAAAATCTCAAATTTTCTGACGACCCCGGGGTCACGATAATTTTTCGTTTTTGATCAAAATTTTTAAGATTTTCGAAATTTTTGACGACCCCGGGGTCATGAAAAATTTCAATTTTTGATCAAAATTTTAAAAAATCTAAAATTTTCTGACGACCCCGGGGTCACGATAATTTTTCGTTTTTGATCAAAATTTTTAAGATTTTCGAAATCTTAAATTTTCGAAATTTTTGACCCCGGGGTCATGAAAAATTTCAATTTTTGATCAAAATTTTAAAAAATCTAAAATTTTCTGACGACGCCAGGGTCACGATAATTTTTCGTTTTTGATCAAAATTTTTAAGATTTTCGAAATCTTAAATTTTCGAAATTTTTGACCCCGGGGTCATGAAAAATTTCAATTTTTGATCAAAATTTTAAAAAATCTAAAATTTTCTGACGACCCCAGGGTCACGATAATTTTTCGTTTTTGATCAAAATTTTTAAGATTTTCGAAATTTTTGACGACCCCGGGGTCATGAAAAATTTCAATTTTTGATCAAAATTTTAAAAAATCTCAAATTTTCTGACGACCCCGGGGTCATGAAAAATTTCAATTTTTGATCAAAATTTTAAAAAATCTCAAATTTTCTGACGACCCCGGGGTCACGATAATTTTTCGTTTTTTTTTTTTCGTCAAAAATTTCGAAAATCTTAAAAATTTTGATCAAAAACGAAAAATTATCGTGACCACGGGGTCGTCAGAAAATTTTAGATTTTTTAAAATTTTGATCAAAAATTTAAATTTTTCATGACCCCGGGGTCGTCAAAAATTTCGAAAATCTTAAAAAATTTGATCAAAAACGAAAAATTATAGTCAGAAAATTTTAAATTTTTTAAAATTTTGATCAAAAATTTAAATTTTTTAGGACCCCGGGGTCGTCAAAAATTTCGAAAAACCTTCGATCGAACAATATTTGGTTTGGTTGATATTTCATCCCCATTTAATTTTTAGCCTGGGTAAACAAAACGTTCATATTCATTTTAAGAATGGGATAAGATAGGGTATTCAAGGATTCGCACAGCGGATTGTATGTAGCCTTCTCATATGTTTAAGTTTAAGGTTTTTACATGGAAACTGAATTTGTGGTTCTGTATGAAATGAATAATACATTCTATTTCCTATTTTTTTTAAAACTCTCATACACGACTTCACACCAGTAACACCGAACCGTTTTCCATTTTATGACACTGAATGCAATTAATTTGCTTAAATTAGTCTCATTCTAAATCCGAAAATAAATTGGTTTAGTCCTCCTTGTCCCTATACCACTTATTCCGCACCCTAATGAGGTTGATTAATAAACTCTTTCGCTGCACCTGTCACTGCAATTAGTTAAAATAGGTAGGTACGTTTCATTAAGCACGTTGGCAAGGTGTGAAATAATCCACAGTTATTTTCCTTTTATACCTTACGTTTGTAGGGTGGGGTATGGGTAAGCATTGAATAATTACCAGTCTTTGTCAAAGGAAATGCAAAGCATTTATATATTGTTAAGTGCAAGATATGGTGGGTTCGAACTAAAGCCCTTAATTAATCTGTGGGAGTGTATATTTGCATTCCTTGAGATCTATTGATATTTCTTTTATCAATGCTTTGGATTGTTGATTTGTTTGTTAACTGGCTTCTATATGATAATTCATAGTAATCTTTGAGCATGTATTGTTGCCTTGAAATTATCTTTATACCCTATCCCATAGGGTATAACAGTATAACAGTTTTGCTACATAGTTTGTAACAAAGAGAAATAATTTAGCTAGATATACCTTAAAGTATATGGATCAACTCTGAGTCGCTAGCGTCCGTTTTGGGCCTTCAATTTTGAGCTAGAATGATAAAATTTGGCACTCGTGCTCTTTATTGCAAAAAAAAAATTTAAATCCGACCATTCACAAGCCCCCTTTGTGTAAAACAGTAGTTTTTGGCCAAAGCGTAAGGAATTTTTAAAAAGTGGGGGCGTTTTCAGTAAAAAAAAAACGTTTTAGGTAAAAAAAGGTTCAAAATACTCGAAAACACTTTCGATGCAATACCATTGGTTATGAATATGATAATATAAACATTTCGTCAAAGGATCATTTTTATTTTTATAAAAACCATTCGTTCTTTTTGGTGAAACGGTTTCGAATTTTGAAAAATTGTCTGAACAACATATTTTGGCCATCTAAATTGCTATGATTTATCGATATATTTTTTTTTGCCACGCCCACTTTAGGTTGGCCTTTATGTAAGAAAAACTGTTTTCAGTAAAATTTTAAGGATATTAAGAAAACAAAAACGTTCGATAAAAAAAACAATGACGATGCTAATATCAATATTTCGTCTATAGGAAGTTTTATCCTAACCCCACTTTTTGGGGGCGTTTCTTGATATAAAATATTTGAAGACAAGTGTTGTTTTTTGTCGAACCATTAACGATTTTGATAAGATGTCTGAGCGATCATAAGGATGAGGTCATGAAAAAAACTAAAAAGAAACCTGATGCTTCACTTGCTTCAAGTTCACAAGGAGTTTCGAATGGATTTTGCAGGAGAACATGTCGCTTGGAGCAGCGAATGAAAACACGTGATCTTTTCGAATGAAAAAAGTTTAACCTTGACGGCCCCGATGGTTGCAACTTTTATTTCCATAATCTTAGAAAGGAGGAGCAAGACATCACACCCGTACATCAGGTGTAATGGTGTGGGTAGCTATTATAGTCCGTACCAAAACAGTTGGCCAACGGTCGATTGCGCAGAGAGAGGATTTAAGAGAACAAAAATGACGCGAAAGAGATTTAATCACTAAGCGTTTTTGCCTGTAATTTACAATGCGTAACCCAACTTTACAGTGTTTAGAACTAAAATTCTGTTGAATATCTAAATAACCTTAATTTTTTATTATGAGGTCGACTTTTATACATTTCTACCTAGAAGTCCGATTGTATTTGAAAGGGTTCCCAACCCTTTTTATGGTTGAAAATTTCGTGGTTTAGCGCTAGGTACCTGTATGGGTGGTGTCCTTGGTTTGCATTAATTTTATGATGTTTGATTTTACCTGTTTGACTTAAGTTTAAAAGTTTTACGACATGATTAGTGTTTGCATTTGGTTACCTGTAGGGGCAAGGAATAAATTTGTTGCCTGGTTTTTTATAGTTTTTTTTTTTTTAGATTTTTTTTAGAGTTTTTATTTTGAGATAACGCATATATATTATGGATTTCCTATTTGGAATTCACTTTCACGAAAACAAAAGCATTGCTAGGACATAAGTTTATTAAAATAAAATAAATTGTCATGGATCCAATAGGAAGTCTAGGACGTAAGATCGTTGTTAGGATATATTACAAAAAAATTGAAGAAGCTAGGAATTTATGTATAGATAATCCCATCACATTCGCAAATTCACAGACAGAGGAGTTTACGGGAATTCCGGCCCGAACAATAAGAAGGATAATTAAAGAATATGAGAAGAAAGGCGCTATTGAATCTCCAACTAAAAGAGTACCACATACAAAATGGAAAACTCGATTGGACGAATTTGATATCACACCTGTTCGGCGAATTATATACAACTTCCACATTGAAGAAAAAATGATGATAACATTAAAAATGTTAAGACAACGGGTGCAGGAAGATTTGGAGCTGAACCTAAGCAATATGTTACTACATAGGGTTTTAAAAAGAAATGGATTTTCTTATAGGAAAACGGAGAACAACCGTAAATTTCTTTGCGAAAGAAATGAAATCAAACTTTTACGAGTGAAATATCTGAGGAAGGTGCGGGAGTACAGGTCAGAAGGATATGAGATTATTTATTTGGACGAGAGCTATATTCACAGCTCGCACACAAGGCCAAGGGCATGGACTGACGGCACCAGTCAAGGTTTAAAGGCGCCAATTTCAAAAGGCCAAAGGCTGATAATGGCGCATGCAGGTGGAGCGAAGGGCTTCGTGAATAATGCCTTGCTTTTATTTAAATCTGGGTCGAAAACAGGTGATTATCACGATGAGATGAATTTTGAAAATTTCTCCAAATGGATGAAGGATCAAGTTTTAAATAACCTAGAGGCACCATCGGTTATTGTAATGGACAACGCATCATATCACAACAAATGGGAACGCAAGCAAATCACTTCTGCTTCCGTTAAATCGGAGATGTTAGAATGGCTTTCCGTCAACAATATACCGCATTCTTCAAAAATACTCAAAGTCGAACTTTATGACCTTATAAAGCGACATCGGACTAATCACCACCCCAAGCATAAGATTGACGATATGATTCACGGCGCGGGACACGAAGTACTACGATTGCCACCCTATCATCCAGATCTCAACCCTATTGAAAAGATCTTGGCAACAGTCAAGGGAAGAGTCGGAAGCCGAAATACAACGTTTAGATTATCGGATGTTCAGAAACTAGCTGAAGAAGAATTTTCAAAAATAACAGTTGAAGATTGGCGCAAAGTTTGTGAAAAAATTATAAGGACAGAGGAGGAATACTTTTCACACGAGCAGATGTGGGACACAATGTCGGATGCAATAATTATCAATCCAGGAGATGATTCTTCAACCGATTATGAAACTGACAGTTCTTCGAATTCAATTTAATATACGTTAATATTAACTATTTCATATATAGGTAGCAAAATCAATAAATATTTCTATCTTAGTACTAAAACGTGTGTGTTTTTACTTCTTAATTCAAACCAAACCGAACCACCCATTTGGTATACTGGTGTTTTGTTTTGCTGCTCGCTGTAAATCTGTTTTATATTTGCAATTCATCGTCAATTTTATCTCGCTATAATTTACACTTTTAATCAAGGTTACAAATTTAAAAGTGGTGGGAAGTTCAATAAGTTTTAAAAACTGCATTTCTTAAAAAAAATTATTGAAGAAGCAAGAACGTTCACCATTTTGTCTTTAACGAACCGTTTAATACCCATCCGCTTTTTTGTGACAGATAATCGCGCCTATTGTTATTGGGTATAAAATCGTTTACGTTTCCGAAAAATTCCCAAATTGTGATTTTTTTTATTAAATTTACCTGCCTCGCCCAAATTCAATGAGATAAAGAAAAAAAATTTGATGTGACACTGCAATTTTCTTTACTTTGCGTGCCAATATCAGTACCTACATGATCAATATGCACGACACAATTAATAATGATCAACGAAAGTATAATGAGCAAATAGGGTTTAAATCTAAAACCGTACACCTTCATACAGACACAGACACACAATCAATGCATGTGTAATGTTTTGCTTAATCTATCCGACCGTGATCACATCATACGCCTACAAAGAACCAACAAGACAAAAAACACAACAATATATTTTCCTCCAAGTAAAGTTGACATATAATGGTCTATATTTTTCCTCCGCTCCTAATTTCAGTATAAAATAAGGAAAATGAAGAAACCACCCTCAGTGAGATCGCGACAGCGATCTTGAACACAAGGCAGGGTATACGTCGTTTTTTATTATGGCTCCGCCCATTTTCGTCTCTTTATGCTTGTTTTTGCAATTTTAAGAGATTGTAAAACACATTTTAAGAGACCTGCGCAGTAGAATGGCCAACTGTTTTGGTACGGACTATACCTGCTATGGTACAATCGAGTTGGAGTTTTTTGTCCACAACAATGAACTGAAACATCTAAAACTGTTTGCTTAAACGGTGATTTTAAAAGTGAAAAACATTTGCAGACCACTGCCCTGGATATTCCAACAAGACAATGCCCATCCACACTTTTGTGGTAGTAAGAACTTTGATTCAATCAGAAGACGTGGAAGTTTTGCCATGGCCGTCCTATTCACCGAAAATGTTTGGGCATGGATATCTCGTAAAGTGTATGAAGACGGGCGACAATTTGAAGACAAGGACACTTTCATCGAAGCTATTCGTGATGCCTGAGCCCAAATTTCTCTTGATTATTAAAAAAATTCTATGATTCTATTCCAAACAGCCTTATAGAGGTCATATCGAAAAATAGAGGGTAAACTCATTATTAATGTAGAAAAACGTAATAAACAAATGTTTTAAAACCATAAAATGTAAACAATTTATTATTTTTTTTCCTTTCTTTCGAAGATTTTGCATGTGGCCTCATTCTAGTGGCACATCTTTATATCCTTTAGGGGCATAAAAGTTTTGAAATTACGTTTGTAACCTAAAAAATAATTTAGACCGATATATACAGTATATGGATCAACTCAGAATCGCTAGCTAAGTCGATCTAGCCATGTCACTCCGTCCGTCCATCTGTGTGTCACCGATTTTTGGGACTTCAATTTTGAGCTAGAGTATTGAAACGAAGCAGAGCAAGTGTAAACAATTTTAAAATCCGCCCACTGCCACGCCCACTTTTTTAGTAAACGTCTTTTCTGGTCAAATCAAACCTAGCTTCTCCCTTCACTTGAGTGTGCAAAGTTATTATTTCTGCCACAAAGAAAAGGTCCTCCTGCTTAACGCCTAATCCGAACGGCAAAAATTGAGAAGCATCTCGTGGTAGTGTTCCTCTTTGATCATTGTCAGACAACTCAAGTGTTGTCACTATCGGTGTTTGAACCAATGACCCTACGCCAAGTCCAATGCACCCACTTGAAAGACTCACAAAAATAAATTCAAATTATTGGCGAAACAGGCTCGTTAGTACCCAGTGCCGAGCTTTCTCATAACCATTCATGTGTGCGCGTGTACTTCTTGCACAATGACGGGACTTCCCGTTTTATGCCGACTTCAAACGGCTAAGTTGAGATAAGCTTTTCTTGGCAATTGATACTATTTGGATGATTTGTCAGATCATCACTGGGAAGACTCCCGGTGGAATAAAATAAACTCCCACAAACGGTGGGAGACTAGTTCCGTGCAACATAATACCGGATGATCGATGGGTGAGGTAGGATGATCCCTGGAACCTACACCCCAACGAAGCGTTTGCGCCATCGTATCATAGACGCAAAGGTTCGATGGCAAGAAGTAGACGTTCTCCTTTTTATTTACCCAACGAGGACGCAGCGCATGATCATCAGAGGCGTGTGGTGGATGGCCCAAAAGACACTCCTCGAACAAAACTGCGACTTTAAAAGCCGAGCTAGATGACCAAGCGAAGAAAGTCTCTGCCCTCAACGGTGGGGCGAGAGAAGTGTTTAGGCTGACGGCTAAGTTTAAAAACGTTCTTCCCAATTCAAACAAAAACATCAAACAAGGATGCCAAACACACGGCACATCACCAAAGCATGTCTGTACTATGACATCAAAGGGCGAGGTCCCGAGCCAATTGTACTATTCCAAGAACAACTGTCAATGTGTCGTAAGGCAGCTTTCAAATCGACCAACAGGTGGAGACGGGACAGTAAAGATTCTGAGGCACCAACACCGTAAAAATTATTTTAAAGGTTGCGAAACCAAACACATTGTTACCCAGGACATGTTTGACATGTCATCCAATTCTTCCCTAAAGTCTGATTCCGAGGAATTAAGGTAACCTCCTCCCTCAATCCATATGTTTACTCCTTTCCGATTTTATTTTATTTTTTGATGTGTCGCGGTCCTCAAACATAGGCATCTCAGGGGCAAATGTTTGCGTAAACTCGACAGACTTTAAGGGAACCTACAAAATCTCGGGTATAAATGTTTGACAATAGGATGGAGTTCAACGCCCCTTGTTGTAAACCGTTGATGATAAAGTTGCTTCAATCAAAAGCATTTTTGCACGACAGGCAAAAAAATAAATAAAAAAAAATTCCCTTAAAGCAAGGATCACTTTAATCAGATTGCAGTAAACCTTTCACCCTGAGACCGGTTTTTGCAACAGCTATTGCCAGAGTTTGCTGAATTTTTCCCAGGTAAACACAAAACACCTCCGAACGCATACACCACACACCAACAAACATTCTAACGCACCTAATCTGTGAAAATTCATTTACAGCTATACACACGGCATAGGGAATGCAAAAGCATGATGGTGATGGACTGATGGATTGAATAGGGTTGAGGGCTCTCACAAAACTAAGCATCGCTAACAGTTCTATGAACGACGTAATCCTGCTTTGTAGTTCCAAACTGTTTTTTTACCTCTACCCACACAGTCTGAGAGTGTACGCACTAGCACTTTAGATTCCTTGTGCCATTCTATTTTCGGTGATGTAAAATTCCCTCTGAACAGGCATTTCGCCCTCAACGGATTACAGCGTTTTCAATTGAAAAGCTTGCGTTGTGTTTGTGCCTCTGTTATGTTCGTCCTTTTTTTTTGTTGCAACTTGCCAGTGGTTTAGAGAAACTCATGCTCAACACACCAATTTGCAAATCTATTGAAAATTTTAAATAAATTGCTGCAATATATCACGTGCTTGATCACAATTTAAATAGAACGGCAAACAATTTTTGTCGTCCTTTTTTTTTTTGGGTGTGTGTGGGGAAGTTTAACAATGCAAATTGTTACCGAGGATTAAATGCATTGTTATTTTAATGATGGATAATAAATCCGTTCGGTGTAAGTAGAAAATAAACCACTTGCAAAACCAAAAGGAAATGAGGCTCGTTATTTACGCACCGCTGAATGCTTACAAATGGACGCTTTCCACTTCGATTTGTCAGTGTTTAGTTGGGAATTAGTTGCAGTTGTGTTAATGAGAGAACATTTCTGATTTAAAACATTGTTTTAGATATTTAATTTGTTGTATAAATCAGTATCTATGGGATTGATTGTTTTCTAGATATCATTGTTAGAGCTGGGGCTACAAGAGCTGACTGTGCATTTTTTTATCGGTAATGTCATTGCAATCAGGATATAAGTAGGGACGACAAAGATTTAGAGTGAAAAAAAATCTCAATTGTCCATTAGGTTAGGTTAGGATACAGTGGCTGCAAGCGATGCGCGTGCATACTTATACAAGAAAGTTCGGCTGTGGTATCACGTGGATCTGTCGATATTTCGGTATTACGGTTTAATGTTTGAATGGGCGAAACGCAGCTGGCGATTCCGTTTGAGCATTTCCTATTAAAATAGCGGTAAAAAAGTGCGTATGGCAGGAGATATTCCTACGATGTTCAAGCGAGACTACAGAGTTCGCTACGGTTGAATCTCCTATCAGTTTTATCACGGGCTTTTGTATCTTTTCCAGAGCAATGATGTTTTTGCTGCGCCAGTGGGCGTTGAACTAAAGTTTGGAGCGTATATACGCTTTATATATTGAGGCTAGATCAAAAGCTAACCTAGATTTTCAAAGAATTAGTTTCCTAGAAGAAGTTTTCTTTTGTTGGGGAGAGCTGGACAAGACCAGAGAAGGTGATAAATACTTTCCTCCCCTTCTCCGCCCAATCAGCTTCTACAGAAGTCATTGCTTAAGAGGCCAAGTCGATTAGCGTTTAGACCTATGACGTTGGCCCTGTTAGGACACTGATAATGGTTTTGATGTTTGATCTGTTCAGCATTATCAAGCAGCTGGAGCGCTTCTGATTATAGTTTGGCAAGAGTTGAATGGATATTTGACACGTTTTGCCGTTTTTCCATCTGCGGTTTGTTTTCTTGGTTTCATCTTGTTTCATCTGTGATTTCCATGTAGCGAGGGACATCCCTTACATGTCTGCTGGCGGTAGAATATCAGGGTTAGTATGTCATGTCTGGTTAGCACCCAGAATAGGTGAATGGTAAAATGCTAGCCAATTATCCTGAAGAAAATTATATGGAAACAAGCTACCTCTTGAATATAGAAGACGTTGAAGTTAACCTTCACCCTTACAAAAACAAATTAACTCAACAACTGAACTGAATCTTGATCATTTGAAGCTTCGAAATTTCTCCGATAGAAGTCAGCAACATTTTTAAGAAAATCCCTAATTTCATCGAAAAATATCTTTAGGGACGAATTTTATTTTAGGCTTGCTTTGTCAAAAACCATTCGTCTTAGCCAGTAACAAACCCTGCACGTGCTTCTAAAGACTACATTGCTTCAAAAAAAATGCACTTATGGTGGCGAAGGTGAAATTGGAGCGTCTTTTTCACCGCGATGAAAATTAGCGGCATTCAACGGTCTTTAGAGGCCGATATTATTCCATGCTGGAATATTTTTGGCCAGAATTGGATGGACATCAACAACATGGTACCACATGCCATGTAGTTCGTCAACCATATGATTATTTGAATGGGAAGTTCGATAAGCGTGTTATCTTACCGGTCGGTTGTACGGCTAACTCGGCCATGCGATTTAACGCCGTTGAATTTATTTGATAGATTTACGTTACTCAGGTACAATATATTTAGAACACAAAATTGCCAACATTCCGGTACGTGTGGAAGGGTGGTTATAAAATGTCTCCAAAGAATCGAAAACTGCAAACTTTGGCAATCGAAAATGCTGTTGGCGGTCAACTGATGCCTTACATGTGTTAGATGGTACCAAGAAATCCAACGATATTTTTTTTTGAAGTGAAATTTCTTTTGGGAAGCTGTGAATTGGAATTTATGAAACAAAAAAGCGTCACGAAAAAGAGAAAACAAATCCGCAGCTGGTTCTAGAGTGTTGTGGCTGTTTGATCGTATACATTGAAGGGATGTACTTGTATCTCAGTCAACATGTACGTTGGTGGGCAAAAAAAGAGATCTATTGTCAGAAGTTCCCAGCTGGTATGCCATTTAATCTAAGTGTGCGGTGTCGTTTAATCGCGTTGTCGGTATCGTGTTGACATGTTGGTGGAAAAACGTGGAAGATGGTAGACGTAGTATGTATTATATAGCATAAAAGACGTTGGTGCACAGGCACCCTAAGAAAATATGGTGGTGTCTAGTAGGTACAATAAGTAAATTTAGGTTCATGGCAATGTGTGAGCAAGATTAAGCCGTTGTAATCAAACGTAAGTTGCTAGATGTATGGATGATATATTTGGTAACATGTTCTGACAAATATTATGTTTTCGGGGAGGTTTGCAGGTATATGGCTTAAATGGTTATTTTTCTTTGAATTTTTAAATGACAGCTGATCGATGGTACTGGCTTTTCTTTGTCATGAATGTGTTTTGGAGTGGGGTGGTTTTTTATGAGGTGTATTTGACCTCTGGAGTCTCTAATTGAAGCTTGAATCGAAACTGTTCGATTGAGTTTTTGTAGTAAGTGATAATGAAATTGTATTTTTGGAATTGAACTTTCGCCTCCAGGAATGATGGTGTTTGACATACGACGGCATTTTTAAAACGAGATGCATGTCAAGAATGGTTCTTTAGATTAATTATAAAGATTTCGCGATATATTTGATTTTTTTTATTTCGCATTTTAAAAAAAATACCTCATGATTGATCACCCTTTACCTTAGAAATATTTCGGTTTTTAACAACGCAAAGAATATTTTAAACACAAATTTGCAATCCCATTTCATTTGCCGATAACATAGTTAAAAAGTGATCTTGTAGCCTCCATCAGGCACTCTAAAGCGAACGCAAAGGATCTACTGGCCTACAGAGCAGGTTCGAAAGTCCAGATATTTCAATGATTGGAAATTGATGATCAATTTTCAAAAAAAACGAAGCAATTCTGTTTACAAGGTTTAGTTCAGGAAAGGAATGGTATCCCCGCTCCCCAACAGCGGTATTATATGCTAATCAACTGATTTTCAAGCTTTTAAGTGATCGCATCGCCAAGACAGTTCCGTGGGAATATTTACCGATCTACCAAAATCCATTGGAGCAATATCGACAGAGCCCTATTCGGGATTAAGCAGCTTTGGAAAGGTGTCCTTCATCTTTATATTTAACACGATAATTGATAATTAACTCTCTTCCTCTGAGATGGGAAATGGTCGCCAGCACACCTGAACTGTATACACAGTCCAACTTCTTACTAAATCACCTTCCATGACCCATTACCTGCCATTACAACAAGTTTACCCAGTGATTCTACACTAAAAGTTCCCTTTTCCTCATTGATGGCTTCTTAGACTACGATTTTAAGTCCAAAGTTCTATTTCCACTTACAAACTCACAACGCACGCCCCATGTTTGTACATTCCTTTACTATTCATTCAAAGGTTTGATATCTGAGTTTTCTCCTTCTACGTTTTTATTCTCACCCAGCCACTTAGCCGGTTTAAAACGATTTTACCACACAAAACCGATGGAACTATCCAATTCCGAATGAATTTTGAAAAATGCTCTTATGGTGAAATGTCAGACCCGATCCTAATGCCCCAAACCTTCGAGAATTCATGACCGACCTTCCACCGAACTCATCCTATCAACACGACATTTATTCTCCCCAGAAAGCAAACAAACTGTTGACACTATGAGAAGGACTATTATAGTTGTTCGACACATCGGCGCGACGCGGCGGCCATTATGAACAATTTCCATGATGGCCGCCTACGTGTTGGACGCATTCAGTGATTTGTTACGAGTATTAAAATATTTATTTTAAAAAAGTTTAAAACGGTATAAACTTAATTGATTCAAGTCCATATTATATCTATGTGGCAAACTTAGTCGGTTTGAGAAATGTTTTGATTACTTGATTTCCTTTTCGCTGAAAAGCATTGTTTATGATCAGTGATCACATGAATAACGAAAAATGCTTTCCAGGTGTAATAAGAAATTTTGTATTTTCAGCAAGAAACAAAAATATTTTCTGATTATCTTACAAATTTCTTGTCGTAATTCGAAACAATGTTGATTCAATATTATTTAATCTAGCCGGCCGGCTGGCGTAGTTAGAAAAAAAGTCGAAATTAAATGTGAAATATTTCAGGTACAAAAATGCCTGAACTGTGTATAAACTTTAATTTCTTAGACGAGCTATTTGTTGTGATTAGAGAAATTCTAAAATTTAAGGTATTCCTTCTAATCGAATAAATGTAAATTCTATAAATCTTCCAAAAATTCAAGACTTAGTAAATATAAAAAAAGTAAATTAAAGTTATCGACTTACCAATTTCCTTGAAGACACAATCCTTTACAGACATCATTTTCATTTGTCAAGGCACATTCACAACACAAGCACATTAATTTTAATATAGTGGGATTATATTGAAACACTTGACCCCTTAAAACACATCATTTTCCTATCTTAAGGCACATTCACAACACAAGCACATTAATTTTAAAATAGACAAAGGGAATAATTTTAAAACACTTGACTTTGAAAAGCCATACAACAATGAGAAGGCGTGGAAACTATTCCTTTTTTAACGCGAAGGGATGGAAACTATTCCTTTTTTAAACGCGAAGGTGTGGAAACTGGAAACTTTTCCTTTTTTATAACGCGTTTTTTTAAACTTAAACTAAAACGATTTAATTCGCGGTGGACTTTTCGACGAATCTGATTCCGAACCAGAACAAATAATGAACGACTCGACGTGACGGCCACTTTCATACACTAAACGACGCGACACGACCGCGACGATTGGACTGCAATTAGATTCTGCAAAAAAAAAAAAAAACATAAAATAGTTAAAACTATAAATCGTGCAATAGTATGTTAATAAAAATTTAATTTTTGAATTACTTTGTAAAATTATAGGGACGTAAATAATATGGTAAATAACATAAAATCAAAATACACAACTACAATCTGCTACAATCTGCTGTGCGAATCGTTTAAAATCCTATCCCATCCGATCCTTACAATAAGGGTCCCCGAAAAATGGGCGTAGCTTAAAACTTTATAGGGATTAAATATAGACAATTGCATTGTCTCAATATATTATTAAGAGAGTTAATTAAAATCCTTCACCGTTCGACAAAAAAACGACATTTTTCGATGACATATGCAAAGGGATTGGTTATAACGGGTGGTTAAATTTTAAGGGCCGATGTTGAATGTGAACCACACCTAAACGTCATTTCATTTGACATTTCCCAATTTCAGACTAACTCAATTTAAACCATGGAAAGATACACAATCGAGAAATACGTTGAAGTTATTCAGGCTTATGATGAAAATGGGCGTTCAAATCAAAATGCATATCGTACACTTCGTGATTTTTTCGGTCAATTTAATCGTCCAAATTTGCGTACAATCGGAAAAATCGTGCAAAAATTTGAGCAAACCGGGTCTGTAGGAGATGTGAAAACACCAGTGCATGCTCGTACAGCTCGTACTGCAGAAAATATTGCTGCTGTTCGCGATAGTGCGGCTGAAGAGCCGACCACCTCAACTTCTTCGTGCCCAACAATTGCATCTCCTTACAAGGTGCAATTTTCATTTCAATAGTCAGAATGGTGGCAAGAAATGCCAACAGTGGGTGATCAATTTTCGAAGAAAATCATCTTCAGTGATGAGGCACATTTTCACCTCAGTGGATTCGTCAATAAGCAGAATTGCCGCATTTGGGCAAATGATAATCCAAGAGTGATTGCCGAATGCACCAATGCCCCACAAAGAGCGACTGTTTGGTGGGGTTTATGGGCTGGCGGCATCATCGGGCCGTTTTTTTTTCCAAAAAGAGGCCGGTCAGGGCAGTTACTGTAAATGGTGTTCGCTATCGTGAGATGATAACGAACTTTTTATGGCCCCAATTGGAAGATATGGATGTGGACAATATGTGGTTTCAACAGGACGGTGCCAGTTGCCACACAGCTAACGAAACAATGGCTCTTTTGATCGACAAATTCAATGGCCGTGTTATATCACGTGGTGGCGATGTCAATTGTCCGCCAAGATCATGTGATTTGACACCGTTGGAGTTCTTTCTTTGGGGCTATTTGTAAGAAAAGGTCTACGTCGATAAGCCAGCAACTATTCAAGAGCTAAGGGATGAGAAAATTCGAAAAATTAATTAGAATTAACGGCTTAGAACCTCAATTATGCCTCAGCGTCATCGAAAATTTGGACCTTCGGATGGAGGTGTGCAGTCGAGGTCGCGGCGGCCATTTGGCCGATCCATACATAATTGAACCTTACCAATATTATCATAATAAAAAGAAATGACAGTAATTTCTTAAATAATTTGTGTTTTATTTAAATCATCATCGGCCCTTAAAATTATTGAAAATTGAAACTTCAGAATGGATCATATTAGTTAAGGTCAACGCTTGAAAAAAAAAATATTCTTAAGAATAGTTCCCTTGTATAATGATACAGGTTACTATAAAATTTATATTTTTAATTCAGTCTAATTGCAAAATAAAAGACAGAAGATCTGGATTGTGAAATTATTTTTTTTTTAAATGAACTCCACATAAAATCATTGGTATTCAGTAGGCAATGCGTTTTTACCTAGTTGATCATTATCAATTCCTTGCCTGGTACCTTGACCATAAATAGAGTTTCAATCCCCGCATTAAGTCTTGGCGGCAGCAGATGAGGGGTACATAAAAAATCAGTTTAGGAAAAATCCCGAACAAAATTATTTTCTGTATGTAAAATTTATAATCCCGACCACTTATAATCCCGCCTTTTGCATATCTGTTTATCCCGTTTTTTTTCGTTTTCTTCGTTTTTACTTAAAGTCGAGATTCGAGATTAAAATCAAATCTAACATTATGAAGATGAAAAAGTCTTGAAAAGTGGGTCTAGATCAATACCCAGACGCGTTATTAGAATTGAAATTGCATATGTCCAAAAATAACTGCATCTCAAACATAACGATGTCAGTAATTTAGAAATTTCCAAGAACTGATTTTAAATCAACTTATCACACGATCAATATTAATATTTAAAAAAAAACTGCATTCAAGGTTTTTGTAAAAAAAAAACAATCGATACCTAAATCCAAAAAAAAGAATGGCAGTTCTGATTGCCAAACATTTCTGATAGCATGTTTTCTTATTTCTTCTTATGAAATAAAAACTAGAAGTAAAATTCCTTTCTTAGAAATGTCAGTTATTAGATGTTCCTGGTAAATATTTTTTTCAGGAATCAAAAACTCTATAAATCTAAAGCAAAAACAATAAAAAAAACCTCTTAGATTTACAGGTACTGTTCATATAGAATTTGTTTGTAAATCTTCAAAAAAAAAAAACTCAACCCTCTAAGACAATTTTTATCCAATGAATAATAGACAAATGACAGTGACAGTTCGTCTTGAATTTTCTTTGCAAAAAGATTTCCAAACAAATAGAAAACAATCAACCCAATTTAGCAAGGAGAATATAAAATATAATTAATCAAAAAAAACCCTAACAGAAGACTTACCGATCAAATAAAAATCTTGCACATGTTACACAATATATCGGAATCGATTGCGACACAAAGTCGGTACACCTTATAAACAAAAAATTGCGCAGTCGCACACATTTAAAAATTCGATAATACTAATCGATAAATTAGAAATAAAAATAAACACACATACTAGAATAAAATACTAACATGACTGAGGATTAAAAAAAAAACCGTACGAAAAAAAAAAACAACATCTCGTCAGAAATCAAACGAAGAAGTACTCTTCCCAATCGCTGTTTCTTCGGGCTAAGAAGGTAGTAGTAAAGCCCTCACTCGAACTACTAAGGAAATCCTATATAAGACCCTGATCATCCCAGTCCTGCTCTACGGCGCTGAAGCATGGACCGTATCAAAAGCGGATGAAGAAATCCTTGGTCGATTCGAGAGAAAAATTCTTCGGAAAATCTACGGTCCCGTTTGCGTTGACGGGCTATGGAGACGAAGATTCAACCACGAATTATACGAGCTGTACAGCGACATACCCCTAGTCAAAAAAAACTCCGCATTGGACGTTTAAGATGGCTAGGACATGTAGAACGAATGGACACCAATACTCCGGCTCGCAAAGTCTTCGATTCCCAGGCAGACGTCGGACGCAGTAGAGGAAGACCTCGCCTTAAGTGGCGCGCACAAGGGGGAACCGACCTCAACCAACTTGGAGTGCGCAACTGGAGGCAGTTAGCTAAGGACCGGGCTAATTGGAGAGGCATGTTGGTTGAGGCCCAGGTTCATTCCGGACTGTAGCGCCACTTAAGTAAGTAAGTAAGTTATTATGTTTAAATCGACTACTACTTTGTTTTTTTTTTTTGATTTATAATGAGTTTGCTTCAATCGGTAAATCGATAACTTTAAATCAAAACAAAAATTGGACGAAATAAAACCATTTCAGACAACATCTCAGGCAACAATACCTGATTACTGATTGATAGCCGGATTGTAATACAGCTCATCAACCTTTTTTTTGCAAGTCTTGAATTAAACCTCCGAGAACACAACCTATCTACAAAATGATTACCGGATGGTAGCAGAGTGCAACTAGATTTTTTTTTACAATTTAAAAAAAAATATTCATCTTCAGAGGACATGCCCTATCAAGTAAGTGGATTGATGCAGATAATAATACAGTTCCTCTAGAATTTTTTTTTTCATTTTTTGTAAATCTTCCCACAAAAAAATCAACAATCTGAGAACCTATCCAATGCATATTATACGAATGGTAATACAGTTCGACTAGAATTTTCTTTCGAAATTAAAAGAAAAAGCCAATTAATTCACGCAGAAGTATGATATTTGAAAGTATAAATTATTACTTTAATGCCGAAAAATATCCGAAAATTGATGATAATTTGATTTAATAATAACTCAGCAAAAGACTCACCAATTAAAAAAAATCATAGGGATGTCTGGAGCTATTTCACATTGTATAAGGGAATCGATAGCGGGACCAAGTCGGTACTGATCACGAAAACCTGTTGCGCATTGGCAATTTTTATTGCTATATTACGTTATTTTATAACACTAATCGATAAATTGCGAAATTTAGTAACACCAAAACAACACTAAGAAAAAAACCGTACAACATAAAAAAACCGTATAATATAAAAAATCGTACAATATAAAAAATTTACCCAAGACTGGTCTTCGCGACCACGAACCGCACTCGAGTAAATATCACGCACTAATAAGTGCGTTAAGCACTGCGCTTACCATCATCTTTTTTGAGTGGTTTCCAAAAAATCTTCACCTCAGAGAAAGTATCGACAAATAGTTCCAAAATAGGGCCAAATAGTTCGAAAATAAGGCCAAATAGTTGCAATAGTTGGTAAACAATTCCACATAGCCCTGCAGAATATTTTCAAATAGTTGCAAAACAGCTTACGGTTCAAGTTTTATACGACTCAAACCCTTACCATACTTCACAACGCTTTGAGAGAATGAGTTCAATCGTCAACCTGATCTCAAGCCGCCCTTGGTGTAAGTCGCCTATGCTCTTGCTCATTTCTGACCCCTAATTCACAGAGCTTACCCATACCCATGTTATAGCATACCATTGAGCAAGGAGAGAATCTCACCACATCTTGTAGAAAGCTGCGAACTGCATACCTACACTAGACAAGGTTCTGAGCAAAAGAGCTCAAACCACATTTCCAGTGAGTGGGTGGTGGGTGGAAGGAGCATGAGAGCATGTTAACCAGAGATTATGAGAAAGTAAACCTAAGCTGGCAAATAGCTTGCACACACCTACAATAGGTCTCTGCGAGAAAGAGTTCAATTCCTGATCTGAGTTCGAACTTGCTGTGGGTGGGTTGGGTGGTGAATGGTAAATAAATAGACCAACATTTTAGGACTCATTTTTTGTTGTTTTTGAGTGGTCGAAATTATTACCACACTATGGATGATCTCAACTTGAGCAAAGATCTATTGTTCGAACAGAGATTGCTATCGTGGGGAAAATTAGATTAATTGACTGTCATTTTGGAGAGTCAAGGTAAATGGTGTCACACCATTTTCTTAAGGGAAAGAGACCAGATGTCTGCAATGGGGCTTGGTAGGATTTTTTTTAATTATTAGACAAATGCTTAATACCTACTCATCCCTTTTTTTAAAGGTATGGCAGACAATTTATAGGGAATTTTATTTTTTTGTAGGTCTGGTTTGTCTGAATTAAATAAAAAGGATTTCTTGATAATGGAACACGAACTGCTGGGGTCTAGAAGAATCTTCAATTGCCTTCTCCACTTCGTCTACAATCTGGTTCGTCGATGCAGTGAAGAGGACCACGTCATAAGAAAAGATCATCTCAACCAATTTGAAAAGCGCGATCAACTTGGAGTGCGCAGCTGAAACAAGATTAATGTTGTGGATACTCGATTGTATCGGCGATTATTATTTTTTTTTTTTGAAAAACAAATAAATGACAATGCAATAATTTTTGCACATTTTTTGTTTGTGCAGCACTGATTCAAGTACAAAAAAAATGTTGGTTGGGTTAAGGTTATATGTACCACGCGCCCTCTTGGACCAGGGTTCGTCTTATTACAATTCCCTGTGTGAACCATATCGAACTTCTTCCTATCGGTAGCTTACATTATTATAACCAGGTCGTCTAGACTACAAAAAAAAATCTCCAAGGCGGAGAAAGTAGGGAATGCTCTGATCAACCTACTGTTCATTCATACATTTTCTATCGTAGTCTTTATAGACGAAACCGACACGCCTATCGAGGTAAAGTCAGTTCCAATCGGAACTCAATTTGCTTTCGCGATACCCGTTTCGGAACAAAAAAAAGCATACAATCGCGTTCGTTTGATTCCGCAGTTAGTTCGACGGAGACAACATAGGAAGAAATTCAACGCATATGTGTCAAAAATTTTTGACATAACTAATATTATCGATGCACGATCATTTGCCTTAGAAACATTTCGTCGGAAGATCTGTTCAAAATGCTAATCGGAACAAATACATCGGTAGAAGATTCTCCGATTCCGAACTCGGAAAAAATCTATTCTGTGTGAACATTCTCGAACTTCCTATGGAGTGGAGTAAGTGACCTTAATCGGCTCTATAGAGGTATCCGTCGGAGCGGAAAATTCTCCGATTTTTTACGATTCGGAGGATTTTTGCTTCGAGGTATTCTTCCGAAAAGCTGTTCGGAATATTTCTCCGACATTTTGTAACGCGTTACGTTGAAGTGCCTTCAGGTGCATTTTTCGTGCAATTTTTGACAGCTAAGTGCCATCCTTTTTTCAATATTCTTCGCGAAATTTATTTAAGAATTGAAGGGGAAGTGAAGCCGTCGCATTTGTGTAGTATTTTTTTCCGATGACACATACCTCGAATGGAATTTAAACCTCCGACGAAGTATGCGTTGCGGAAAATTGTCCGCTCCAACGGATACCTCGATAGGGCTGAATATCGTAAGCTACCGATCTTTAGGTCATTTATTCCGATTCGTAGAAAGTGAAAGCTTCACAAACAAAATCTCCGAGGTAAAGTCTTACTATATTGAAGAACGCTGGACATGAACAGCGAATGTAGGGAATGTTCTGATCCTCCCCCTTTTCATTCTTTCGTAGTCTTTGTGGATGAAACCTAGTAAAACCTAGCTTGTCGGCGGCCATGGTACTGATTATATGGTCTTTTCAGATTAACCAAACTGAGATTACGTTCATGGTTTAAGTTCTTCTAGCATTGCTTGGATACTTGACACTTGACAATATTAAAGGTAGTGCCTACTCTGGTAAGCTTAGCAGTTTACAGTTCCCTATGATATCTGTGTCCTGGCCTGGTAGAGGGAGTGAATGATAAGATACTCTGTCATCTCTTGAAAATTTAATCAACCTTCATGTATGCTATTGGGGTGAATAGAATAGATCCCCTAGATTTGATTAACTCTTGTCTGTCGCTGAAGATGAAGACATTCTTCGTGGACATTTAATTTAGGGCAAGTTTTGTATAATTGCTACGATTTCCGCCTGGATAACGTTATAGTGATTTTAAACCCAATTTGGAAGAAAACGCCTTCCCTATCCCCAGAGTCAGTTTTAACTGAATTGTAAGGGATTCAATTGAAATGGGGTTTTCTGACTTGCACAATTGTGATGACGCTCTCAGACTTACAGCTGCACTTAGTCTTATAATTTCAAAAGCCGTGGTCTATTTATCGAAGCCGTCTCAAATTCCCTAGATGTACGATGACATCAGGTGTAAGTCACTGGCAACCACGAAGGCTTTGGCCAAAATGACAAGAATGACAAGTATCAAGCCAAGAAACTTATATGCTATGTAAGAATCCAAACTGTAAAACTAATGTCACCAAAATGTGGGTCTGCAAACATAGAAAATGACATTGTCACAAAAATTTTACGGTTCTACAAAAGACAAGGTGTAAACATTTTTAAAATCCGCCCACTGCCACGCCTCCTTTTAGAAAAACGTAGTTTTAAGCCAAACCGTAAGGAATTTCAAAAAAGTGTGTGAGCAACATAATTAGACAATCCTAATATCTATAATTCGTCCATACAAAGTTTTTTGCCGCGCCTTCTCTTTGGGGGCGTTTTTAGTTAAAAACCGTTTTTGTCCAAATTTAAAAAAAAATCGAAAAAACTTTTGATGCAAATGCTTCCGTAATGATAAAATAAACATTTTGTATATATATCATTTTCACCTAGACCCACTTTTTGGGGGCGTTTTCTTACAAAAACCATTTGTATGCCCTACCCCAAGGCATATGCAATAGAAAAACGTTGTTTTTTTGTCGAACCACAAAAGATTTTGATAAACTGTCTGAGCAATATATTGTGACAATGTCATTTTCTGTATTTCATCGCGATAAAGCCTATATTTTGAGGATATTAATTTTAAGGATGGGATGGGATAGGGTATTCAAAGATCCGCATAGCGGATTGTAGCCTCTCATATGTTTGTATTGCATATACCTTGGGGTAGGGCATACAAATGGTTTTTGTAGGAAAACGCCCCCAAAAAGTGGGCGTGGGTTAAAATGGTCTACTGACGAAATGTTCATATTAATACTACCAAACTACCAGAAATATCATATTTAAATTATAATGCCAGAAGATTATTTTTCGAATAAAGTAAATTGTATGTCAATTTAAAAAAATCATCTTTGTTTTATTCCATTTAAGTGTTATACCTGTTATACCTCTAAAATAACACCCTTTATAAACAGATGTTACAAACTATGTATCAACACTAATATACCCCTATGGGATAGGGTTAAAAACTATTAATATCGAAACTAAATTGTATGTTAAGTTAACTATCGATTTTTATCAAAATAATTCGGGACACCCTACTTTCATACCATTTATTGTATTGAGAGGTCCCACTATGGCGTCTGTCCGTTAGTCCGTCTGTCCGTAATGATCTTTCCGGCCTAAACGGATTGACGGATTTTCTTCAAACTTCGTATCCAGGGGTTTTTTGGTCATAATTTTAGGCCATTATCCATTTTACTTTTAGCCATTATATTAACGGTACCTGCCATATAAAAATTATATATATAACTTAAATTTTCTCAAAAAATTGTTCCCTAACCATTTTGATTAAACTTTATATTTAATATTAGCATATTAGTTCCAACAAAAATTCATACAGAGCTTTTTTTTCAAGAAAAACCATATAACGGATTTTTGCATTTAGGCCGTACATATAATGAAAATTGTGAATTTCGATAAAGTTTTCCAACATTTTTGCAAAAACTAAGTTTTCGATGTGAAATCGTATTATGAAACAAAAAGATACAAATTGAGAAACTTATTCCCCTCTACATTTTCAATTGGTAATCCCAACTCCGCATACCATTTCCCTTTCAACAAATATCTGCAACCAATACACTTGAGATTCGAAATTTTCATATCGATTAGCACTGGCAAATTCCAAATGCTCCTTCCATAAGTAGATACCTCATGGAAAATGCAATTTCGCTTGCGTAACTTCCGCCATACCCACCATTCGATTAATTACGACGTTCGTAATCAGCGATACCCTTAATCAGCTTATGAATAAATACAATTTGACTCGCATGCTTTTGGGCTGGTGGATTTTATAGAGAACATACTGTGTGCAAGGATACCCAAGGTGAGATATACGTGTCGAGGCTTGCTTTGCTGGGGCTACTCGTATTTGGGTTAATTGGGACATGTGGACGTAATAATATTTTCTGTCTGTCAAATAAAATCGAATATACAGGATATTGTTGGCCACCCAGAAATGACGTAAATATTTATCACATTTCCATTTTGTAGAGCTTAGCAAATACTTATGGATGGTTAATAAGTTGCTCACACACACACATTAATTGGGTCAGTCATGCTTAATGAAAATACCTACTTAATCAGGATTATAATGGGGGTGCCTATGTGGGCGTTGTTTCGAATTGGTCAAGAAAATGTGGGTCAATCAAAAATTGCCTATTTTAAGGCATAAAGTAAAAATGCTTTTCAGATTTGAAGTAATTATTTTGGGAACTAATTTTAATTGGTTTTTAATCGTTTGCACTTAAATGTTCCTTACAAGGCACGGACAAACACCATACAAAAGTTATTAAATATTATTAATCTTGAATTGTATACAATTGGCAACCCACAATACATTACTCTTAAACTTTCGCTCTTTATAATATTACTTCCGTATGAACTCCAATATAACCTTTTGTCTTTATTATACATAAGTGCAGTTTACAATAAAACTCCGTTGAAGTCGAATGTGTTTCACTTTGTCTTTTTAATCCAACAAAGGTTATGGGCCCAGTCCCACGTTGTATAAAGATTTGCATAAACTTGATTTATTGTTGTTGAAAAGGGCTTAACAATCAAAATGAGTTCTTTATACCAAATAGAGAAACTCAATGAGGAAAATTACGATGGATGGAAAGTTCAGATGAAATCTATCTTGGTGCACAGCGAACTATGGTCATATGTCTCTGGAGCAACACCGAAACCGGCAGCTCCTGCAGAATTGGTAATATGGACAACGAAGGATGAGAAGGCGCTTGCAACGATTATGCTGAGTATCAAAACCTCACAAATAAACCACATCAAAAACTGTCAATCGTCGAAGGAAGCATGGGAAAAGTTGGTAGCGATTCACCAGCCGACTGGACCGGCAAGAAAGGTAACCTTGTTCAAGCAATTGTTGGCTTTAAAAATGCTTGAACATGGATCAATGTGTAGTCATTTAAGTAGTTTCTTCGATATTTCTGAAAAATTAAAAGAAATAGACATAAAATTTCAAGATGAATTACTCGCGATTCTGCTGTTGTCTAGCTTGCCAAAAGAGTATGAAAATTTTGTTGTAGCTATCGAATCAAGAGATGAACTTCCTACAACAGATGTATTGAAAACTAAACTCCTAGAAGAAGGAAAACGAAGAGAAGAAAGTTTCCAACAGACCACTGAATCTACATGTTTCATACGTCATCAGCAAAGGCCTTCACAAGCACAGTTCAAAGCTCGAGCTAAGGGGAAGTGTTACAACTGCCAAAAGAAGGGCCACTACGCGTCTGAGTGTAGATCACCAAAAAGCTCGACAGCAAGAAAAACGACGTCATCATTTGCAATGCTGAATACTAACACAAACCCATCGAATACATTAAATAATTCTTATACTAACTCTTTGACATTGGATAAAAACAAATGGGTATTTGATAGCGGATCAACCTGTCACATATGTTGTGACAAAAGCTTTTTTTCAACTATGCAACCACATGTAGAAAAAATAGAGTTAGCCGGTAATTATTCACTAAATTCAACGGGTATAGGAAATGTCAAAATTGTAACAACTTACAGTACAATTGATCTTCGCAATGTGTTATATGTTCCCAATTTAAATACCAATTTCATTTCATTAAGCAAAGCAGTAGTGAACAATAATACCCTTCAAATCAACGAAAATATGGCAAGAATGGCAGAAATCGGTCCCCAACTAAGCTACTGAAAAACAAGACTCCTTACGAAATGTGGTGCGGTCAAAAACCATACGTAGGACACCTTAAAGTTGTTGGTTCCAAGGCTATTATGTGGAATAAACGACCAGGCAAATCAAAATTTCAGGCAAGAGGAATAGAATGCGTGATGGTCGGTTACTCTAAAGAATCGAAAGCCTACAGATTATATGAGCCCGGAACAAAGAAAGTTCTAAAAAGCAGAGATGTAAAATTTATAGAGGATATTGCTAACCATGTGCAAGTAGATCACACCATAGAGTGTAATAGTGATATAAACCAAGATTTACCAACTTCTAGTAAAAATATTAAAGTTCAACAACATAGTATTGAGGAAATAGATAGTGACTCCGGTGATGTGTTTTGTGACGCCGATTTTGACAATAAGTACGAATCAACTGTGGAAGTAGATGGTAAAATTGATGGCGGGAATAGAAACATTTCGAACAATGGAATAGCTGAAACTAGAGAAGATGTGGCAAACAATAGGGAGCATGGCATGAAACTCAGACCTCGAACAAGAAATGTCACATACTTCATGGGAAATAATCCTGTTTCTGTATCAGAAGCATTAGGGCGTTCTGATGCAAAATTGTGGTTAGAATCAATGAATCTCGAATATAACTCCTTAATAGCGAATGGCACATGGGAACTAGTGGACCTTCCTCCAAATAGACATGCTATAAAATCAAAATGGGTATTCAATGTAAAACATGATAAACATGGGAAGGCAGTCCGTTATAAATCTAGACTCGTCGCCAAGGGCTGTAGCCAACAACTAGGCGTTGACTACAATGAAACATTTTCACCAGTTGTTAGATACTCAACTATTAGACTGATATTGGCATTGGCTGTAGAATTTGATCTAATTGTTCATCAAGTGGATGTATCAAGTGCATACTTGAATGGCGATATTAAGGAAGAAATTTACATGTATCAACCAGAACACTTTGTCGCAACAAATAAAAGGCAACAAGTTTGTAAATTGAAGAAATCCTTATATGGACTGAAGCAAGCAGGAAGAGAGTGGAACAGTAAACTGGATGCAACTTTAAAGAAAATCGGTTTTTCTCGTTGTGATGCAGATCCTTGTGTTTACACCATGAATAAAATGGATAGCTACAATATAATCGCTGTTTATGTTGATGATATTTTAATTGCATGCTCGAAAGAGGACTCGGTCGCTAAAATAAAGCATGCAATAGCCAACGAATTCGAAATAGTCTATCAAGGAATAGTGGATTATTTTCTAGGTATAGACATTAACCGTGACAGTGATACCGGAGCTATAACATTATGTCATGAGCAATATATTCGGAACATGCTATTGCAGTACAACATGGCTTCGACGAGAAGATGTCATACTCCCCTTGATCCTGGGGAAAAGCTGAAGAAGAGCTTTGACGACGCAACCAAAGTTGATCCAAAGACTTATCAGTCGCTGATTGGGTCTTTGATTTATCTGGCGGTCTCAACAAGGCCGGATATAATGCATGCAGTAAGCAAATTGGCCCAATTCAACTGCGATCCTCATAAGGAACATATGATTGCAGCAAAGCATTTACTGAGGTATCTTAATAGTACAATTAATTATAAATTATCATTTAGAAAATCTGGAGAGCGCTTAAGAGGTTTTGCTGATGCTGACTGGGCCAGTAGCTGCGACGATCGAAGATCTTACACTGGTTACACTTTTGTTCTTGCTGGTGCAGCAGTGTCTTGGGAGTCCCGTAAACAATCTACCGTGGCATTAAGCAGCACAGAAGCAGAGTATATGGCATTAGGGACAGCTGCAAAAGAAGTCGTTTATCTTCGGAGGCTATTGACAGAGATCGGATTTGGCTCAATAACAGATGGGCCAACGGAACTGTGTGGAGACAACATAAGCGCACAACATTTAGTTAAGAATCCAGTTTTTCATGCAAGATCTAAACATATTGATATCAAATATCACTACATTCGTGAGATATATAACAAATCTTTAATTGAATTAAAATATGTCCCTACAGATGAAATGTTAGCGGATATTTTCACTAAAATTTTAAATAAAACCAAACATGGTAAATTATTTGTAAAATTAGGTTTAACTACTTAAACATTAAGAGATAATTATTGAGGAGAAGTATTAAATATTATTAATCTTGAATTGTATACAATTGGCAACCCACAATACATTACTCTTAAACTTTCGCTCTTTATAATATTACTTCCGTATGAACTCCAATATAACCTTTTGTCTTTATTATGCATAAGTGCAGTTTACAATAAAACTCCGTTGAAGTCGAATGTGTTTCACTTTGTCTTTTTAATCCAACAAAAGTCTGTACCCATAGGGTATACTAAAATATTTTTATTTTACAATAGCAACCTAAGAGCCGTAGGTAGGGAAAATGGATACCTTAACTGTGAGAGATTAAGGTTACAAATGTGAAGGTGGTCACAAAGTTGGCACTTGGCAGTGCAAAAATAGTAAAACACAAGCGTTTTCACCTACCCGAGTTCTAACATGACTGTCAGCCTCCAGAGATCGACAGCCGGGTGCCTAGCACCTTGATCGTATTTTGAATAAATCCTTTGAAAAATCTTAACGACAGCAGGAGAATGAAATTTACATAAAGGGAGAGGATGAATTCCAAAGATGGAGTTGAATGGTGGCGTTGACAGCTTTAGTAAACAAAAGTAGGCAATTTCAGAGTATTTTAAAAACCTTAAGGAGAAACAGTAGTGGATGAGTCCAAAAGACCAACATACTACACTCTGGAAAAAAACCTGGAGCTCAACCAATATTCCTATCCAATTAACAAGAAACCAACAGCAGCGTACAACCATCCGCACTAAAAAGAGGTCGAACAATGGAACAGACCCTTACGATTGGAGTTAATTACATACCATGTTGAAGAAAACCTGTACTGATAGAGATTGTGGAGGATCAGTGGTTAGGAAGTTTGACTACTAAGAGAGGTTAACCTCCCGAAAGTAAACACACAGTGTAACTATCCTTCATCTTTCGAAAGACTGACAAACATCTATGATAAGACCTAGGTGAGTAACTGGGTGACGTAATAACGGGTGATTTTTTAAACGTAGTTTTTTTTAATCGAATAAATCACTGAAATTTGTATCAATTATTCAAAAAAGATATTGTTATCGATAAATAGGCCTTTGCCATTTACGTTTTAAAGACAACTTCATGTAGATGTTGTCCGTGCCTCCGTTTTAAATTGTCCATTCGGAAGGTCCAATTTTGCGTCACTTTTTCGAGTTTCAATCGTGTTCGTCTTGTCCACATAGACTAACGACTTTACATAACCTCACAAGAAATAATCAAGAGGCGTTTAATCGCATGATCTTGGCAACCAACTCACAGGGCCGTTTGGAGAGATAAGCTGCTCACCAAATTTATCCTTCAACATTTCCATTGTTTCACGAGCTGTGTGGCATGTGGCACCGTCTTGATGAAACCACATGTCAACGAAGTTCAACTCAGCCAACTGGGGCAAAAAAAAAGTCGCGTATCATGGCTGGATATTGTTCGCCGTCGGATTTAAAGAAAAATTGACCGATGATGCCACCAGCCCATAAACCACACCAAACTGTCGTTTTTCCGGGATGCATCGGTAATTCTTGTTTGGCATGTGGCTGTTCATCACTCCAGATGCGACAGTTTTACTTATTTACGTCCATTGAAATGAGCCTCATCGCTGAAGACAATTTTTCGATAAAACAGCGGATTTTCACATTTTTTTACAGAGCACGAATTTTGATAATAAATTTCAATAATTTGCAATCGTTGCTCGTTTGTAAGTCTTTCCATGATTAAATGGCAGAGTATACTGAAAACTTTTCATTTTGACAGTTAACGGTTGGGCGCCATTACTAACCAGTGTTGCCAACCTGAAAAGCTTAACTCTTAAAAAATCACCCGTTGGTTAACCCTGTTTTCTGTCATTCCATTCAGTTCACATTCAGAATCACTCCTGTGACAAAAAGGGCCGGGCGGGCTGGTTCCAAAACCCTTCGATATGAACTTACTACAAGTATAGCTTAGCGTGTCTATATACCTGACATCGCCTTTTGTACATTTCCTGTCGAAGCGGATCTGTCACAACTGTAAAGGATGATGTATAAGTCATTGATATGAGGATCCATCGCTTGCTTGCCGTTGGGTTTCCTATGTTCGCAATTAGCCTTCCCTGTGCTGCAGTCGTTTCCGACGCTCGTTTTTTCGCATTCTTTATCTGGTGCCGGAAAATAAGCCATATGGAGGTATCCTTTCGGAAGAATTTCCGAAACGAAAGTCAGTTCCTCAACTCAGTTTGCTTCGATGTATCCGTTGCGGAACTTCAACGCGTAGCTGTCAAAAATTATTGACTTAACGCATTATGCCGCTGCACGTTCATGGGGGCTTAATTTCGTCGGAAGATCTGTCCGAAATGATAATCGAAATGTTGATGGTCACGTTTTGGAAGTCCATTAGTGTTAAGGTCCTTTTCTTCGTCAGAATGAATATCTCGTTTTTTTTTTTGGAGCCAGGCTGAGAATGTGTTTATCGATGCAGTAGCATAACCTAAATTAGTTTTTTTTGTGCACTTTCGGTATCTTTTGCTGTTATCTACGTTGTGGATTCAGCTCCAAACCCCCCGAGGGTAGCTTGCGGCATCACAATGGGGAGAATATCGTAAAAAGAGATATTCCAGAGGTCAAAGCTTGCGGGAGTTACTTGCATTCTTCCAAAAAAGTTTTTTTTTTGGAATACCGTCTGTCCATCTGTCCATCTATCCGTCTGTCTGTAATGGTCTCTCCAGCCTAAACGGCTTGTATTGGTGCCTCCACATTTCGCTTCTTGATTAAGATCAGCTTGTACACACGTTAACAAACCGTCTAGAAAAAAAATCGCCTTTGAAGGACACAGAACTCCGTACATCTTGATTCCGTAAGACAAAAAGATCAATACATGTGTTAAATGCGCCAATTTGCTGTTCTATTTTATATTTAAATCTGCCACACAATCTGGACTACCCTTCAGATAAATAACGCAACCCAGAAGTGAACCAAAAATTCAAATAAATTCATTTCATGCGCTCGATGGCCTATGAAAAGTGTTGACTGCAAAACGCCACCCCTTATATAAATTCTAATAAATGGTCGTATATTTGTTGTTCGAGTTATTCAAAATATTTTGAAATTTCACCGAGTAATACAAAAACAAATAAAGAAGAAAATTGCCAATTGTCACAAATCGTTGATGATAAATTTGTTTCTATTCATAGAATTGTTACCCCTCTGATGGGGTTATTTGTATGATAAATGTCCTCCTATCAGTATATGTAGCTAGCGACAGCTTTTGAGTTTTGGGTGATGTAACAGAAAAGGATTATGCCGAATTATTTGAACATGCATAGAAAAAAGAGAAATAAATTGTCAATCGATCCGTTTTATTTTTGACAAAAATTGTTACCATGTCGATATAAATATATGGAGGTATATATTCTTTTTAAATGTCTACCTATGACTTTTTGTAGAATAAACCATTTTGACGACAAATTGCAAATCTAAAAAGAGGATAATACCACAAATTGGGATAAGTATCTACCATGTCAAATTAAATGACATCTTATGTCTTAATTGGATACCCAAATGCATCCGAATACTGCTAATCTTTGTATTTGTGCTATGACAACTAATGTAGTTAGCTACTATCCCCATACTCAGATCTGACATATTTATATAGTTATATTTATAAAATCCACCTTGATTCACAAGAACTCTGTTTGAAGTTAGGGTACCAACTTATAGCATTGAACATTAAAAAGTTAAAGATAGAAAATGGTGTTTATGGTATTTTTTGAGTGAAACTTCTTTTAGGACGGTGTGAATTGGATTTTATGAAACATAAAAACATCACGATGAGACAGTGTTTTGATCAGGTTCTCCATCCAAGAACTAACCACAATAGATGCTGCTTAATGTCGGTGATCGCGTGTTGTTGGTTTACTAAAGGGTGTTTTTTTAGAGGTTGGTTTTTCGAATAGAGATAAAGCTGACATTTTGAGGTCAAATCGGGCAACTCTAATGATATTTATGTTCAGTTTGGTTCGCCATTGCATTTATGCATTTATTTCAAAAAGAATGGTTCAGTTCGCGAAGTTTACCTCAAGCTCCGTCCATTTTATGGTCGACATAATCGTCCATCAGACTAATTAATTCGGTTAACCATTGATCGTTTTCGCACTACGTTTACTCTATGTAATAATACGCCTCCGCAGAGACATCAAACAGTGCGCACCGAAGAAACAATTGCCGCTGTAGAGCAAAGTGTTGAAGAGGACCCGAATGAATCGATTCGCCACCGTGCACTGCAATTGGAGCTTTGTCCATCAACTTTATGAAAGATGTTGCGCAAACATCTTGGCTTACGACCTTACAAGATCCAGCTTGTGCAAGAATTAAAGCCGCGAGACCATGCAATTCGTAAAGATTTTGGTTGCGTTTGGTTGTTGGGCAAACATCTTGGCTTACGACCTAACAAGATCCAGCTTGTGCAAGAATTAAAGCCGCGAGACCATGCAATTCGTAAATATTTTGGTGTATGGGCCGAAAATGATATTGATCTCGATGCTGATTTTCATCGCAAAGTTTTGTTCAGTGATGAGGCTCATTTTTGGTTGAATGGCTACGTCAAAAGCAAAATTGCCGCATTTGTTATGAGACGCCATTACATCCACAAAAACTGACTGTTTGGTGTGCTCTATGGGCCGGTGGAGTCATTTTTGTTCTCGAATTGGATGGCATGAATGTGGATGAGATGTGGTTCCAACAAAACGGCGCTACATGCCACACAGCGCACGTCACAATCGATTTATTGAAGTAAACATTCGATGAGCGCATAATTTCGCGGAATAGACCTGTCAATTGGCCATCAAGATCGTGTGATTTGACACCATTGGATTATTTTCTTTTTGGATATGTGAAGTGGCTCGTCTACGCCAACAAACCAGAAACGTTAGGGGACTTGGAAGCCAACATTCGTGGCGTTATTGCCGACATACGGCCCCAAATGCTCGAAAAAGTGGTTCAAAATTGGACCTCTAGACTTGGCTTTATTCGAACCAACCAGGCATAAAATTAAAACGACTTTCTTGTGTTTTATTTAAATTCGAAGTTATATACATCTAAAGAAATAACGCATTAGAACAATTGTATAAACATTTTCAAAATCCGCCCTCTGCCAAAGCCCACTTTTCAGTATTGTCTTTGGCCAAACGGTAAAGAATTCGGAGAAAGGATCTGAATAGCATATTTAGGCAGTCTATTTATATTTCGTCCATATAAAGTTATTTTGGCACGCTGATTTTTTTGGGGCGTTTTTCTATTTTCGGTCTTTGAAAGAAATTTGAAAAACACTATTGGGAAGCGTACGAATGGTCAACAATTAAATGTCGACTGGGCAAATATAAACCTCATCGACTGTTAAAATGTCTACTGAAGTTTGATCGACAAAAAAAAGAGTTGACAGTTTCAAATCCAGACCATTAAAACGTCGTTGAAAACTTGTCGGTAAAAATGTCGATTTTTATCTAAAATAAAACAGGAATGCTCTATTTCAATGATTAAAATAATACTGTTAATGTAAACATTAACAATTATCCGAGGGTGGCTTGTTGACAATGTTCATCGAATAATTCACATTCATTTTGCCACTGTCGACCTTTTACGAGTCGATATTTTCAAAATCGTCTTTATAACAGTCGACATTTTGAGTCGGTATTTTAACTAATCGACCTTTCGAAAGTCGACATTATGACGATCAATATTTTTATACCCTATCCCATAGGGGGATATTAGTTTTGATACTTAGTTTGTAACATAGAGAAATAACTTTGCTACATATACCTCAAAGTACAGTGGGGAGCATAAATGAGTACATGTTTGTACTTCGTGCACTTATTACTGCAGAAGAATAGAAATAACAAAGCAAATTTAAAAAAAATTGTTGACCTTTATTTCATGTTCAATTCTAAACAAAACGGTATATAACACAAAGCGGAAAATAAAATATTCTAAGAAAAAAAAACAAATAAAAGAAAAACAACTCCAATGTACTCAATTTTGCACCTTTCAAATACTTTAAGGATAGAGCTTATTTTTAGTTTTTCGTCCAAAGCCCTTTATTACGTAAGACATTTTCTACACGTTTAGGCATGCTTTCCACCAAATGCTCTATGATTTCATTTGGAATATTTTGCCATTCCCGCTGTACTCGCTGCCAAACCTCGCCCAGGTTCGTTGGGGCTGATTTGTATTGTCCCAACCGTCTTTTCACGATTGACCACAAATTCTCAATTGGATTGAGGTCGGGACTTTGTGCTGGCCACTGCATCAATTGAAAAATTTGTTCGGTGAGCCATTTCTTCACGATCTTGGACGTGTGCTTTGGGTCGCCATCGTGTTGAAATATGACTTCCTCCTCAGGATAGGCGCTTCTGTCGACAAAATCGGGAAGATGAGTCTGCAAAATGTTCAAATAATCTTCTTTTTTCATTATTCCATCGATTTTGTGCAGTGGTCCAACGTGCCACCATGTGAAGCAACCCCAGACCATGACACTCCCTCCACCATGCCTCACCGTTTCTTTGACATGGTGCCTTTGAATGGTCTCCCCAGGGCGGCGCGCGCCAGCAGTAATGTTTTCCATCAGACTGAAACCGATTCAATTTTGATTCGTCTGACCACACTACACGTTTCCAGTCATCTGCTGTCCAATTTCTGTGTTCTCTGGCGGCGAACTTCAACCGTTAGCTTAACATTTTTTGCCGATAATGCAGGCTTTTTCTTTTTTACCGCTGATACGTAGCCAATGTCGTGGAGAGCTCTGCTTGCAGTCCATCAACTAAGGGGTTTGTTTATTGCTAGAGAAGCATTTTTTGGTGTTAAAACCTTCTCCCTTTTCATCTCCTTTATCATAAGACGTGTGTCCGCTTTCGTTAACAATTTTTTACGGCCTCTGACTTGTGGTTTAGGTACAGTTCCTCGCCTTTTCTGGACTCTTATGACCACTGATTGGCTTATTTTAAGCTGCTTAGCTATCTGTCGCGTCGAGAAGCCACTCATTGATAACGCTACAATGCGATCTTCAATATCTCGCGATAGTTTCTTCATTTTTTTAAAGGGCTTTGAAATTATTTATTTTATTAATTAAATCTTCTTGAAAAAATTCTTACCACACGCAACAAAACACGCCTCAAACTAAAATATTTAAAACAAATCATAAACAAACAAAACAAATGCAATTCTAACTGTAAATTTTGATATTTTTGCTGGAAACATTCGAACAATGTACGTGCAAAATTGAGTACATTGGAGTTGTTTTTGTTTTATTTGTTTTTTTTTTTTCTTAGAATATTTTATTTTCCGCTTTGGGTTATATACCGTTTTGTTTAGAATTGAACATGAAATAAAGGTCAACAATTGTTTTTAAATTTGCTTTGTTATTTCTATTCTTATGCAGTAATAAGAGCACGAAGTACAAACATCTACTCATTTATGCTCCCCACTGTATATGGATCGACTCAGACTGAGTCGAATTAGCCATGTCTGTCTGTCCGTCCATCCGTCTGTCTGTACGTCACCGATTTTTGGGCCTTAAATTTTGAGCTAGGATAATGAAATTTGTTATATAGGATCCTTGTCCGTGCCACCAGAACAAGTTTAAAAATTTTTGAAATCCGCCCACTGCCACGCCCCCTTTTTGAGAAAACGTATTTTTTGGCAAAACCGTAATGAATTTTAAAAAAGTGTCTGAGCAGCATATTTAGAGAATGGTAATGTCTATATTTCGTCAATATAAAGTTTTTTGCCACGCCCACTTTTTAGGGGCGTTTTTTTTTTATAAAAAAACGTTTTCCGGTCAAATTTTAAAATTTTCGAAAAAAGTTTTGATGCACTATCATTGGTAGTATTAATGTGAATATTTCGTCAATAGACTATTTTAACCCACGCCCACTTTTTAGGGGCGTTTTCTTACAAAAACCCTACCCCGAGGCATATGCAATAGAACAACGTTGTTTTTTGTCGAACCATAAAAGAATTTGATAAACCTTCTGAACATTATGTTGTGACAACGTCATTTACAATACTTTATGCCCATAAAGACCACATCTTGGGGATATTAATTTAAGGATGGGATTGGATAGGGTATTAAACGATCAGCAAAGCGGATTGTAGCCTTCTCATGTGTTTAATAATAAAAACGAGTTGTTACCCAACAGTGTAATCCATACCCCCCAATGGATAATTGTTTACCCACTTGAAATTAGTCCAGGTTTCAATTCCCCAAATATGTCCCAATCAATCATTCCCTTACAGCACTACTCCCTGCTAAAGTCTCACAAAAGCCTGACATTAATAAGTAACTGCTCACCCAATTACGCAAAAGTTCTTTCCCAGAAACTCTAATTCTGCATCAATTTTTTTTTCGAAATATTTAAAATTTGACCGAAAAACGTTTTTTATAAAAAAAACGCCCACAAACGGCGTGGCAAAAAACTTTGTATGAACATAATATAGACATTACGATTCTCTAAATATGCTGCTCAGACACCTTTTTCAAATTCTTTACGGTTTGGCCAAAAAATACGTTTTTCTAAAAAGAGGGCGTGGCAGTGGGCGGATTTCAAAAATGTTTACACTTGTTCTGCTGTGAGCAACAAAGAGCACGTGTACCAAATTTCATCCTTCTACCTCAAAATTTAAGGCCCAAAAACTGGTGACGTGCGGACGGACTGACGGATAATAATATGAACATTTCGTCTATAAACTATTTTACCCACGCCCACTTTTTGGAGGCGTTTTCTTGCAAAAACCGTTTGTATACCCTACCCCATAGCATATGCAGGAGAAAACGAAGTTTTTTGTCAAACAACAAAAGATTCTGATAAACTTTTTGAACAATATGTTGTGACATTGTCATTTTCTATATTATAGGCCCATAAAGCCCACTTTTTGGAGATGTTAATTTTAAGGATGGGATGGGATAGGGTATTCAACGATCCGCACAGCGGATTGTAACCTTCTCATATGTTTATACCCTATCCCATAGGGGGGTATATTAGTTTTGATACATAGTTTGTAACATAGAGAAATAATTTAGCTACATATACCTCAAAGTATATGGATCGACTCAGAATCGCTAGCTGAGTCGAATTAGCCATGTCTGTCTGTCCGTCCGTCCGTCCGTCCGTCCGTCCGTCCGTCCGTCCGTCCGTCCGTCCGTCCGTGTGTCCGTCCGTCCGTCTGTCTGTTCGTCACCGATTTTTGGGCCTTAAATTTTGAGCTAGGATAATGAAATTTGGTATATAGGATCCTTGGCCGAGTCACCAGAACAAGTGTAAAAATTTTTAAAATCCGCCCACTGCCACGCCCCCTTTTAAGAAAAACTCAGTTTTTGGCCAAACCGTAAGGAATTCTATAAAAGTGTCTGAAAAGCATATTTGTAGAATCGTAATATCTATATTTCGTCGATACAAAGTTTTTTGCCACGCCCACTTTTTGATGGCGTTTTCTATAAAAAAAACCTATTTTGGCCAAATTTGATAATTTTCGAAAAAAATTTTGATGCAAAATCATTGGTAGTATTAATATGAACATTTCGTCAGTAGACCAATTTAACCCACGCCCAATTTTAGGGGGCGTTTTCTTGAAAAAAAAACCGTTTGTATACCCTACCCCATAGCGTATGCTGGGGAAAAACGATGTTTTTGTCAAACAACAAAAGATTCTGATAAACTGTTTGAACAATATGTTGTGACATTGTCATTTTCTGTATTATAGGCCCATAAAGCCCACTTTTTGGAGATGTCAATTTTAAGGATGGGATGGGATAGGGTATTCAACGATCCGCACAGCGGATTGTAACCTTCTCATATGTTTTTTTTTGAAATCAAAATTTGATACGAAAATCATTTTCGATGTGGAAACGCATCACATCATTGTCATTAGAAATACGATGTAGCATGCTATGTCAACACAAGTAAAAGGGATATTCTGAACATTTTATAAAAGAGACCGCTGCTTTTACTCACAGTCTAATACTCCCCTTTGCTTGTAACATTTTGTAGGATAATCCCTTTATCTCTCAACTAAATTCCAAAAAAAAAGATACCTAGCTACATCATTTATTTTTAATCTTCACATAACTCACCAGGGAAGCATATATGTATATCTATACCCTCAAACCGTACTAGTTATCAGCCTTGTTCTTTGGGTATATTACAAGTGTCCCATATGCCGACATTTATCTGCTGATTTTAATGAATTTCTAACACATGACTTTGAGCGCTCAACGTAATTATGTGACTTTCAGATTTTCCACAAAACAAATGACCGTCAATATTTCAACCTCCAGTCACTAGCGGTACATATATGTGTGCAGACTGCATAAATTATTGATAATAATTAATTTTAACTTTCACCTTGGTAAAACTCTTCGCCTAGAACTGGAAGGATTTACGAAGGAAACTTTCGGCGCGCATAATTACGGAAATTAATTGCCGCTCACATGAGAACAGAATGTGAACTTAATATGGAAAACAGGAAGAAGTTCCTGCGCTTTGCTTAACCCGGTGTTGGCTCGTTAATCTTCAAAGATATACGATTGTGTATATGTTTAGCAAATTGGTTGAATAATAAGATGTTTTAATTAGAATACCGTTAAATTTATTACTCGAGTACACATAGATACTTTGGAGCGAGCTGTTGCCATGGTAAAAGTTCAGTGTCCACTTTATGACATTCGCGAGCGAAACACGTACGTCGTCTCGTCCGACCACCTGAAATAAATTCGCCCGAGAAGATTTTGCAAATCACATTTGTTAGACTTCCAAGAATTATGCGGGTAACGACATTTATATGTGGGGTACTTAGACGATGCGGCAAGGATCAAATTAAACTCATATTACGAGTTTACGCTTGCAAAGTTTGAAGAGTATCTTTCACGTGTGAGTTACATTGTTTGCCATCGGAGGACGGGTGGGATAGGATACGTGTCTTTTCAGGATTATTGCTAGGGGAAAGACTTTTTTTCGAAGTTAAAGGCGCAGTCCGTTCAGCATTGTATGAATTGCAATTTTCCTTGATTATGAAATTTCACCCTCAGAAGTGCTTCGCGTGGTCGACATATAGAAGTTGCGAGGCATGTCGGAAGAGAAGACTATTCCTACCAAGGGCTATTAAATATCCGAAATAATAGATTTGAAGAGGAAAACAACTATTACATCTTTAGCCCGGTTCCAGGTATGTGGATACTTGGTGAACACTCTATTTTGGATACTTCGAGAAACTTCGATAAAAGCGAATGATAGCCAATAAGAATAGAACTGTATGGCTCTTTCCATGTAAACTAGTTGAAAGAAGGACCTGGCCAAATAATTCATATAACTTAGAAACTTAAAGCTTCAGAAGGGACTACTGTTCTTCTTCACAATAATCCAAAATGGATGAGGACAACTAGGTTCAGATCTGCAACCTGAAGGCAAACAATTGGCTTAAGCCCTTAGCTTCCACAAACCAATCATCACTTGCCATGAGGCAGGGAATTAGCAATCATTTGCGTCTCGTGACATAAGGGAGGGATGAGCATATCTTGCCAACAACGAACTCTCGAACCTTCTAATTCTCAAAAATATTGGGCCGCAGTCAAGGCCGTCAAAGGTGGCTACACACACGCAGGCGAAACTGTCCGGTATCCCTGTTTAGTTATACCTGAACGTGTGTTATTTTGGTCTGAGCAGGCCGTCGAAAAAAAAATCGAAATTTCAATAGTTTTGCTGTTCAGGGCGCCTGGGATTAGGAGAACCGGAGCGTGTGTAGACCGACATAGCGCATTCACACGCTCCGGTATCGATGTAGTTTTCAGTTTTTGTATTTTTGTCGTTCAGTAAACATGGTATCTACAGATAACATTTTAAAAGAAAACTGCCTGCGCTGATGATGATGTAAACGTGGGTTAGAATGCTGCGTGAGGATATTAACGTAAATTAAAATGCTGCGTACTCAGTTTTTCCCTTAAACTGAGTACATATAAGGTTAATTCATAAATTTGATGATTTCTCAAAAATTGAGCATAGAATTCGTTTTGACAGATTTCGTGTTTGTTAAAACTATGACTGCATACTCAAGTAATAATTTTTCTTCTATAAAGTTCAAATTTTGAATTTCCAGACGCTTTGAGCTTTGTTTGCACCTGTGAACAGAAGTTTAGCCTGTTTAATAACTATTAGATTTTAATCCACAGGCTTTATAGAAGTTGAGATGGTATATCAATTTTAAGGCTTCGATAAAGTTTCTGGGGATGTTTGCATATGTGACATTTGTAAAGATGTTTTGGTACAGTTTCTACCGAAGTTATATAGAATCATGACCTGTTTAGGTATTTTGACTGAAGGCTCTTATAGCAGATACTTAGTTTTTTTTGCGATGAAGTGCTATGAAGAATGTCATGGTTCGATTTCTAGTTGTGGCAACACCAACATTTTGTTTCCATGCGAAAAAATATTCAATCATACATTTCTCTGTATAACCACATTTTTCGTGCCATAGCGTCCTAGTATTCACATTGAAATTGTTGTAGTAAGCAATCATTGATATCATAAATAAATAGAAAACATATGAGAAGGCTACAATCCGCTGTGCGGATCGTTGAATACCCTATCCCATCCCATCATTAAAATCAATATCCCCAAAATGTGGTCTTTATGGTCATAAAGTATTCAAAATGGCGTTGTCACAACATATTGTTCAGAAGCTTTATCAAATTCTTTTATGGTTCGACGAAAAACAACGTTTTTCTATTGCATATGCCTTGGTATAGGGCATACAAATTTTGTAAGAAAACGCCCCCAAAAAGTGGGCGTGGGTTAAAATAGTCTATAGACGAAATGTTTATATTAATACTTCCAATGATTGTGCATCAACAATTTTTTTGAAAATTTTAAAATTTGACCAGAAAACGTTTTTTATAAAAAAAAACGCCCCCAAAAAGAGGGCGTGGCGAAAAACTTTATATTGACGAAATATAGATATTACGATTCTCTAAATATGCTTTTCAGACACTTTTTTTAAAATTCCTTACGGTTTGGCCAAAAAATACGTTTTCCTAAAAAGGGGGCGTGGCAGTAGGCGGATTTCAAAAAATTTTACACTTGTTCTGGTTGTACGGACGAGGATCCTTTATACCAAATTTCATTATCCTAGCTCAAAATTTAAGGCCTAAAAATCGGTGACGAACAGACAGACAGACGGACGGACGGACGGACGGATGGACGGACAGACAGACATGGCTTATTCGACTCAGCTAGCGATTCTGAGTCGATCCATATACTTTGAGGTATATGTAGCTAAATTATTTCTCTATGTTACAAACTAAGTATCAAAACTAATATACCCCTATGGGATAGGGTATAAAAATGTATCTATCTTTACATAGGATAAAATAAAGTCCCAAAACGGGTATGAATCTCGAGAATTGCTAAACCGATTTCGATGTGGTTTTCACTGTTATAATCTACATTTCCCTGGGAATGCTATAGTGTGTTCAAAATTGCTCCATCGCTTACAGGAGTTGAGCATTCAAGGAGCGCATTCGAGTTCTAAATGGCAGAAATCAAAATTTTTGTCACTAAAATTTTACCCGGGCGAAGTCGGGCTGAGTTGCTAGTGTATACATAAATTACGGAATTCGATTTTTTTTTCTTTTTTCGTTATTTATGAGTTTTTGTAAGGAAGTCTTACAAAAGTCATTTATAGAACGTCAAATGTGTTTCATAGGTTAGGTTAGTATGGCTGAAAGCGAGTTTGCCAGCACACTTAGATTATTGTTTGGTCCATTGTGATAACACGTGGATCTTGCCCATTCTCCTTACTATCCGAGAGAAAACCTTTCTGAGCTATCAATGAAACGGAGGAGACTTTTCGGTTCCGTTGTTGTCAAATCGCTGAGATTTTGAAAGTAGTAAGCTTCAAGATGGAGCTTTCTTTTGTTTGATAGAGCCGGGAAGCTACAAAGGAGATGAAGTATTGTTTCTTCTTTCTCTTCGTCAATGCAGCTCCTATATAAATCATTTAAGTGGAGGCCTAGCATTTCTGCGTGTCTGCCTATTAAACAGTGTCCAGTGATAAAACCTATAGTTGCGCTAATGTACGATCTATCAAGAGAAAGCAGTCCCTAGGATCTTCTAAAATCCAGCTTTGGCCAAAATTGTTTGGGTATTTGATACGTCGTACCATCTGAAATTTGATTTTCTGTTAGCATGTTGCGCTAGTAAGCTTTTACATGTAGCGATAGGAACGCCTAGTGCACCCATTGGTAATTTAGTTCCATTTCTGGCAAGTTCATCAGCCTTAAAGTTCCATGGAATGTCACTATGCCCAGGCACCCAGCATAGGTGAATGTTAAAATGCTTTGACATCTCCTACAGAGATGATCGGCAATCTAGGGCTGTCTTTGAATTTGTTGAGACTAATTCCAGGGATTTGATGGTGGCTTGTCTGTTCGAGAAAATGCTAATAGCCTTGGCAGATATTAAATTCTCTTTCAGCTAGGTGAAGGCTTATTAGATCGCGACGAGTTCCACCTGAAATACGCTGCAATGATCAGGAAGACGGAAGATAGGCTAAGATTTAGCCTGTCGGAGAAGACACCAGAACCCACTCCTTCATTTGTTTTGGAGCTATCGGTATAGAAATGGTTGGAGTCATTTTGCACAGGCTCGTGACTCTCCCATGATTGTGACCTGCAAACTCTTATCAACGTTTAACCTGGTGAGGGTGTAGTCGGTGTTTTCGGGAATATTTGTATGTTCGTTTAGAATTTTTGAGTGGCCAGTTTGTATGTTTGACCACTATTGGATGGCTTCAAGACGTGTGGCTGAATTATCTGTCCTTTGCTTGCCGAAAAAATCTCGGGGTAGTAGGTGAAAAAGAATGTCTAGTGCTGCTGAGGGTGTTGTGCGGAGTGCACCACCGATACACAGACAGGCTAGTATGTGATTTTTTTCCTGTTGATAGATATCTCTAGCTCTGTCTACCATACTACTACTCCATAAAAAAGTATCGGTACATTTCTGGAGAAATTTGTAGAGGTCGTGTCGGACTTTTTATTTGTTTCTTGCCTTTGAGTCCTCCTTGACAGTTAAACTGTGGATGTTAAAGTAAATATTTGAATGTTGTCGGTATAGATAATTTTATTTAACTTTTATGAAATGTTCTACAAGCTTCCCTCAGTTAGGATCGTCTTATTTAAATAATGTGCTAATAAAATTAAAAAAAAGATAATTTTACAAATATTTCTCAGAACGTTATTCAAAACCATAACATTGTCGAAGTCCATTATGCGATAGATATTCTCCCTAATAGTTAAATATTGCATCCTTTCACGTGTAGCATTCAAATATTAAGACCACCAACACAATCTAAAAGGCAAAACATATCTCAAAGATGTACCCATACCAAAACTAAAATAAATAAAATTTCCCCATCAAAATAATGTCTTTGGCAAACATGATCCTCGACAATTTAAGAATTCAGATACAAGTGCTCTTCATCATCATAAAACGCAAATAAAGGTTCATCTGACACATAGTCTACCCATTCAACTGTTGAACACAACATAACCATGTTCTGAGAGCGTCAACATTTTAATTCATTCCCGTTGTACCCGTGTCGACGACATAATCCTTAAGTACACTCGAATATCTTTGTTTTCAATTTATCCTTATTCTCTGAAATTGTACTTTCTAGCCGAAGAAAAATTTGCAACAGCACATTGCCTAGACAATTCAAATTCCACAACGACCTACAGGTAAACAAAGGATTTTTTTTTCTGAGACTCCTTTCAAAGGCTATGTAGGTGTTGCTGTTTAAAAAAAATAAAATGAGATTCATTCCCAAGAGGCGGGGCGGCCGCGGCGGCACACCTCTTGCAATTCTTGTGTTTGTGAAAAGTGAAAAATTTCATTATACAAAAATTAATTCGGCCGACTCTTAACAGTGGCAGGGTCGTGTCGTGTCTATGTAAAGTGGATTTCGTAGGACTGTGCAATGAAGGATTCCAAGCCTACACCACCTACCCACACAAAAGGACTTAAATAAAAATGTTTTAATGAATTCAATGGCATTTATTCAAAGGAATACGAAATTAAGAAGGTCTTTGGGAAAACGGTGGATAGCTTCGCCACACTTTGAACACTTGATATCAATACAGAGTCATGCAGTCTTTATTATGAAAAGTCATAATTTTCAGCATTAAAATCAGAAAGGGAAGAAATTTTCATTTGATGGGATAGAAGAGACATTTTCTTTGACGGATTATTGTTATTAAATACGCCTTGCAAAATCTTGAGTTGACATATTGTCATTACTGTGCTAATGCTTCTTTGAAAGTGTCACCACAAAGTGACAATAATAGCAACTATACAAAGTAATGAAGATTTTATAAAATATACAAGGTGCGCCATATTTTATGTCGGTATGTACACATTGAATAACTTTGACATTTATCAACCGATTGACTTGAGTAGATATGAACCCAAACTTCAATTCAATGGAACGCTTCTCACCGAAAGAACGCGTCAAAATAGTGATACTGTACATTGAAAATAGTCGTTTAGTTTTGACAAAATGATCGTGGACAACAAGCACCGCCTAACAAAGCTATTTGTCGTTTGTTGGTGTCGAATTTTGCTGAGCACAGAACAGTGGGAGATCGTCGACCTGACGTTCATCAGTACCCAAGACGTTGGGTCAGTGAACTGGTTGAAGCTGTAAGACAAAGTGTGTAGTATCGTCAACGCGCTCAGTATTTCAGCTTCAGTTGAACCACCTTGCGGCACATTTTGAAGGATGATTTGCATTTGTTTCTTTATAAAGTGCAATTGAATCAAAGAGTATTGGCGACAGACCGTACAGTTCGCTTGGAATACCTACAAACAGTCGCCCGAATGGTTAATACTGAACCGGATTTTTGGAAGCAAATTGGGATGACAGCGAAGGTACTCTCTGGCGCCGCTAACAACTAGAATTGCAGCATTTGAGGAACATAGAATGACCATAAAGTTACTGCTTGAGCAGGCGCACGTTTACGTCAAAACCAAAAACGTCATCACAAATATGTTAGAATGGTTGGAAGGTTACTGGTTTCAACAATACGATCCACTATGCCACACTCTAAATCAAACAATGCAACGAAAATTCCCTGGATGTGTGCTGCACATAGTAAGTTTTTTTTTTATAATTGGCATAGCGGTAAAAGAGTAAACATTCCTACGATGTTCGAGCGAAACTATTGAGTTCGCAATGGTTGGATCTCCTATCAGTTTTTTCGCACGCTTTTGTATCCTATCTAGTAGGTGCAATGATGCTTTGGCTGCACCTGACCATATGTGGACGTTAAACTCAAGTTTGGGGCGTATGTACGCTTTATATATTGAGGCGAGATCAGAAGGGGTGAAGTATTTCTTAAATCGATTGAGGAAAACTAGGCATTTTGCTGCATTTTTGGCGATTTCAAATATGTGGTCGTTCCAACGAAGGTCGTTACTTACGAACATACAGAGAAGGAAATTTTTTTGTTTCGACGATGCAAGTGCCATTCATGGATAGTGGCCGTAAAATTTGGTTTCGCTTGGATGACAGAAGAGAGCATTGCGTTCTGAAATCATTAAATTCCACTCTATTAGATTTACCCCATTTAATTATGCTGTCGAGGTCGGAATTTAATGAATTTAACATGACACTTTTTCTTCCACATCCGACGGTGAAGGGCGTGAATTCGAGATCGAATATGAAAAGCTGAGGGTACTGTCATCAGCGAAGGAATGGATTCGATTAGAAGTTGCAGACAATAGGTCATTAATAAAAATGAGAAATAGTGTCGTAGATAAAACCGAGCCTTGTGGAACACCAGCATTTATTTGGTAAGTAGCAGACTTGAAACCGTCTAAAACTACTGAATGAACGTTTCGAGAGGTAGTTTCTAATCCATTGAAGAAGAGTATAATCGATACCAAAATCACGCATTTTCGACAAAAGGGTTTGCTGCCAAACCCTATCAAATCCTTTGAAATATCAAGTGCAACGATCTTGTTTTCGCCACCAAGCTGGATTGATTGATTCCACTTTTCGGTGAGATATGACATCAAATCACCAGTGGACCTGTTGCTACGAAAATCATACTGTCGGTCATTGAGGAGTTTTCGTGATTCAAGAATTTCATAAGCGTTTCCATGACCTGAGAAAGAAGGGAGGTAAGTGCAATTGGTCGGTAGTTGGAGAGAGAAGAAGATTCGCCTTTTTTGGGGACGGGCTGGACAAATGCAGTTTTCCATAGACTCGGAAAGAGTTCTTACGCAGTGGTTTTGCCAGCGTTAGAGAACACCTCTTCAGAATTATGGGGGAAATACCATCTGGACCAGACGATTTGTGTAAGTCAAGATCGATTAATACTCTTGTGAACGAGTACAAAAGTGGATTGGTCCCATGGAATGTTCTACGTTCTCTAGTACAGGGGGAGACTGGGCACAATCCGGCAGCGTGGAATTGGCTGCAAAATGAGCAGCGACCATATTGGCTTTGTCTAGAGAGGTGCCAACAGGAATGTCATTGTAAATGAGCGTTGGGATGGAAGATGAGGTCGAATTCTTAATATTTTTTTACAAACGACCAAAAGTTTTTACTATCTTTGCGACATAGTAGAATTTTTTGCCTCAACTTTTTGTCGTGGAAGAATTTGACACGCTTAATGTGGGCATTGCAGTCATTTCTGGCTCGTTTGAATTTTAAATAGTTTTATATGACCGAAAACATAACTCTTTCACCCTAACAGCCTCTTTACAGCTCGAGTCATACCACCCGTTTAACTTCGGTCTGATACTCTTTACCCGGTGAGGGATAAATGATTTCATACCCAGGAGAATGGTGTTAGTTATCGCATCAGCCGTAGCATCCACGTCATTATCGAGGAAGCATAATGACCAGTTAAAATTCTTAAAGAAACCGTTTAGAGCTTCCCAGTTGGCTTTCTCGTATTGCCATACAGTTCTTTTAGGAATTTGCTCTTTAACTATGTGGTCTGTGGTGCCTAGAGGTGATAATACATTTATAGTATCCTGGGTGTTGGCGGCTTGACAATCAATATCCAGAATGCGCTCATTTACAAGCTGAGTTAAGTTGTTTATGTCAGCAAAGATCCCGACATACCTTCCTTCGGGTGTTGACTGTCCAGAATGTCGAAGCCACTAAGAATTGTGTGCATTGAAATCGCCCGTAATGACGATTTCAGTTCGAGGGTGTAGAGAATTAGGGATACAATTCTTGAGATGTAGTCAGATAGCGCATCAAACTAGTTAAAAGTAGATATGCTATCCAGGTTTGGGGTTCTATTTCACGATTGAGTCGTCATCTCCAAAGCCATCTTCATCGTTTCATCTTCATCGTTATAAGAAGAAAGCTCGCGGAATTGGAGCGATGAAATTGCTGTGTCTATTCAAAATTAATTTTTTTTTTGGGGGGAATGGGGGCTCTAATACGTATACTGAGGAATGTAGAGAGAAGTATATGGCATAAACTGCCCATACAAGATCTCAAGCCTAGCTTTTCCACACCAAACTGCAAATTTGAGGAGCTTCTCATGACAGTGTTATACCCTTGGTACTCTTTTCAACGAAACAGTGCCAATAAATGGCTACTTTTTCAAAACGTCGAACTTTACAATATTTAAAAAAATGAAGAGATTAGCATTCATATTTACAATCTTTAAACCCCACACTGTTTAGAAGTTTTTGCGAGAATTTACATTTCACAACGAAATACTTTTTGGTTGATTTTTCGGAATGAGCGAACCTATATTAAATTTTTTTTCTAACCGACCCCTTATCTCGGAAGCACTGAGGCTTCAAAGTATGGTCCATCACTGCAGCTGGAACCCCCTTTTTGGTTTGATGGTACAACTTCGGTTTTCTTCGTTTTCGGTCGGTGGTTCCAACTGTTGATTCCCTCAGGGGGCTTAATCTGCATAAAGGCTGCCATCCCCAGCATTATACAAATGCCACTGATTATCATAAATTAAAACTTTTGATCATCAGCTTAAATGAATGATTTACCTCTAACACACACAACATGGATATTCATAGTGAACAATAAAATGTTGAGGTAGCGTTGTTATGTCAACGCTCATCTTAATTACTGTTAATAAGAGCTCTCAGACTGAAACAACGATGATGAATTTAAATTCAGTAATTCGGTGCAAATTTCAAATGCCAGTATATTGCCAGTTTTGTGCAAGACTATGTCTATGAATGTAGAAAGTTTAATGAGCGCCACCTGTACAAAATGGTGTCAACTGATGAATGTTCTTGTGCGGATTGACTTTAAATGTCACTAACGTTTAGCAAGCAATTAGATCTGACATAAATTTAACAAATTCAGTCAAGTGAATCCTGTCAAATGTATAGCTGTACTATATATGAACGTCATCTTGTCTCATTTAAACTGAATGAGGGTGAATGTTCATTTTATGACATCAGATGCATCGTACCAGTCAAGTTCAATGAACGATGCAATGCACACATGTACGTCGGCGTCGTCCTCGTGAGGGTACAATTTGTACGTACCAAATGCATAAAATCAAACCGAATCATAAATTGGCTCTTGTAACTTTCTATGCAGTCTGGACTCTTCAATACAACCCCCACCACTCGAAAGTACATATAAAGCAGAGGGTCCCATATTCATTGCAGCTAAAACAATGAACGTACGGGAACGACTGTTTCTGCAGTCGAATCGTAAATTTCATCGTCTGTTCGAGTGTATTAAACTCAAATCACTGACATTTTTTGTTTGTCTGTGTTTTTTTGATTTTGGAAGCTCAGACCAACCCATCGTGGGGTTTATACCCTGGGGGGAAGTTATTTCTAACAATAGGTAGCTGTGTAGACATGTGAGAATTGCACATGTCTATGATATTGCTTCCCAATTTTACCACAAAAATGATGGCGAGTTTTTCTCCGCCGCCGCACCGTCTAAAGGACCAAGGGAGGGTGCTTTTTTTGTGGCAGAAGGAGCGCTTTAACCGACATATACTGGTAGGAGCAACATGTACAAGAAGAAAGCTCGCGAAATTGGAACAATGAATTGCTGTGCCTACTCAAAATGAATGTTTAGAGGTCTTGTGTTCCAACAGATGGAAAGCTATGTTGGCCGAGTGATTTCAGTGATACAAAGGAAATAGTTCCATTACTCTTTCCGCTTTTGTATTATGGGTACATGTCATATCGCTAGGTCTTGAGTTCATGAAATTTTCGAATTTCGGAAGACATGTTTCTTAAAATAAAAATGTTGGATTTTTTTTTAATTACAAACACCGCAACAGAATGATAAGATTTTTCACCCCTCCTTTACCAATTATCAGCTGTATGTGGTAAGAAAATTCTGAACGTGATTCTGGCTCTCGGTTTAGCGAACAAATGGGATAAAATTCTTAATCCAAAAGACAAAACGTTTGCTCTATCGGAACTTCATCCTAACAGTCTTACTTTAAGGCGACGAGTGCTGGACAATTAGTAGGAAAGTGGACAAATTATTAGGCACATTTGAAAGAAAATTCCTTCATCAAATTGTGTCCTATATTCGAAAACGGCAATTGTGCGAATTTTGTATTCTTTGTACTTATGGCATGGACAAACAGCTTATAGCTCAAAATGTAAGGCCTACAAATCGGTGATATACAGACGGATATTCTGACAGAGAGACAGACATGGTTATGTCGACTCAACTTGCAATTTACTTTATCTATTGTTATTATGTGTATTTTACAAACTATCCATCAAAACTAACATACGCCCCCTTACCCCAAAAAACAACAAAATACCTCTCCGTAAGTGGCGACCAAACCCATTTAACTAAGGCGGACAACTTCCTACTCAGTGTTATTGAAACATGAAACGGGCAGATCAGGATCCGAGTATGAAACTTCGGCCAGACTTATGGGAGCAGGGAAATAACTTCAACTGAAGTGAGCAAAATTTCACTTTTTCATGTGAAGTTGTGAAGTTATTTCCCTTGGTGCCGTGAAATAAAGGTGAATTCCAAAATTCACATTTCTTGTGAAATAAAGCCGAATTCAGATAAAAATGGCAAAATAATTTGCAAGATTGTGGGGGTTATTTTCTCTGCATATGTCCAACCTCGCACGCAATCCAAATCAAGCAGTGAGCCCAAGTAGGGGGTTGCATACATATTCAAACTTTGCATACACCCAAACTCGCACTATGAACCCCCTGCTTGGACTATCTCTTGGATTTGGGATGGGTGCGTAATTGAATGTATGCCAAGTTTGAATATGGATTTGGGGGGGGGGGGATCATTCTGGTTTTAGGTTGCTTGCGAGTAATGGAGGAGGAGCTATCAAATGATAACTTCATCTGAATCTCTAAATATTTCGCGCATAAAATCAGGCGCGAGGTCAGTAGCAAGCGACAGATCTTGCAAGTTTCAAGACTCTAGATTGTCACACAGAAAGTTTAAAAAAAGCGAAAACAATGTCATCTGGAAACCGAATGTAGCAATAAATTGCGGATGGCGAAGGTGTAGGCATGGGCAATGGAAAAATGTTTCCTCATTGGATTTAAGCATTCTTTTCCGTTCGGTAAATAAAACTGAAATAGTTAAAAAAAAAATAGAATAGAGCTAAAAATCGATTCCTCTGTCTTGTATATTGTCAAACCATTCAGATAGCTAAGCACCATTTCATGCAGATACACTTGAGTTGGTATGCTCAAACCTGAACGTTATATGGTTCCACGGATTAATTTTAAATTTCATTTTTATTAATGATCTTTGTAGCATGTCCTGAAGTGTTTTTGGAATTTGCATTTTAGGTCCAAGACTAAAGCAAAATGTTTTAAAACAAAAAAAACAGCTTTTGAACGTTTTCAATTAAGAGGACATTAAAAACAAAAGGTCCGACACGACTCGGACAAACCTCCCTTGAAGAATTATGTAGCATTGTGTTTGATATTTGTCTATTTGCGTTCAAGAGCGGTTATTTAAGTTTTAATTTTTTGATTAATCCACATTATATTTTTTTGTACAAATCTCACCGTGCCTTCATGAGATACCCCAATCGAGATATCCGATATGTTCGAAATCAAAGAATTTTCTAACAAAGTATCCATATTCCGATTAGCATTTTGGACAGAGGGGGGCTCAGTGGCGCGATGGTTAGTGCGATGAACTGCCGCGCAGGAGGTCTGGGTTCGATTCCCAGCCGTAGCAACACCTAAATGATTTTTCACTGGCCCTCCTCTCGTGATGATCTGACAAATCATCCGAGTAGTATCAATTGTCAAGAATAGTATATCTCAACTTAGCCGTTCGGAGTCGGCATAAAACAGGAGGTCCCGCCATCGTGCAAGAAGTACACACGCACACATGAATGGTTGTGAGAAAGCTAGGCCCTGGGTACTAACGAGCCTGTTGCGCCAAAAATTTGTATTTTTTTTTTTTGTATTTTGGAAAGAGATTCGAACGAAATGTAACGCAAATGATCCCGCATCGGCGATATGAGTTAAGTCGACATTTTTTTGACAGCTATGTGTTGAACAGCCTGAGAGGTGCAGGCGAACAACTAGCGGAAGCCCTAGACTGCTACAAAGTAGACATTACTGCCATCCAGGAAATACGAAGGGATAGGCCGGCAAAAAAGGGGATGAGAAACTGTGACATCTACTACGGACCGTGTTATATTGAGCAGAACAGCGACTATTCAGATGCGGATTTGTTTTAAGAGCCAGACTAAGCTAGAAGTCTTATGTTTCTAAGAAATTAGCGAACGCATTTTAACAATTCGCATGAAGGCCAAATTCGCCAACATAAGCGTTATATGCGCTACACCCCGACGGAGAAAAAAAAATGATATAGCTAAAGTTTGCTTCTACGAGCTCCTTGACAAAACCTATGAGCGACTACCGAAGTACGATGTTATAATCGTTCTGTGAGATTTAAACGCAAAGGTAGGAAGAAAAGACACCTTTAGCAGTATTGTCGGAAAACATAGCCTACACCACAACACGTCTGGCAATGGACTAATAAACTTTGCTACGGAAAGAAATTCCACTATAGCCAGAACACGGTTTCTTCACCTCGATATCCAGAAAGGGGCATGACGTCACCATTGACAGATATAACTTTGAGGTAGTACGGGCCTTTGTCTACCTCGGCTCCGCTATTAACTCTGACAACAACATCTCGTCAGAAATAAAACGAAGAATTACTCTTGCCAACCGCTGTTTCTTCGGGCTAATAAGGCAATTTAGTAATAAAGCCCTCACTCGAACTACTAAAGAGATCCTATATAAGACCCTGATCATCCCAGTCCTGCTCTACGGCGCTGAAGCATGGACCGTATCAAAAGCAGATGAAGAAATCCTTGGTCGATTCGAGAGAAAAATTCTTCGGAAATTCTTCGGTCCCGTTTGCGTTGACGGGCTATGGAGACGAAGATTCAACCACGAACTATACGAGCTGTACAGCGACATACCCCTGGTCAAAAAACTCCGCATTGGACGTTTAAGATGGCTAGGACATGTAGAAAGAATGGACACCAATACTCCGGCTCGCAGAGTCTTCGATTCCCAGCCAGACGTCGGACGAAGTAGAGGAAGACCTCGCCTTAAGTGGCGCGCACAAGTAGAAAATGACCTCAACCAACTTGGAGTGCGCAACTGGAGGCAGTTAGCTAAGGACCGGGCTATTTGGAGAGGCATGTTGGTTGAGGCCCAGCTCCATCCCGGACTGTAGCGCCACTTAAGTAAGTAAGTAAGTAAGTACCAGCAAGAAACCCCTGGATTAATGAGAAATGCCGACAGATGCTCGCAGCCAAGAACAAGGCCTAAAAGACTAAGCTGCAGGTGAAGACGAGAGCTACCATTGAGCTCTATAGGCAGAGAAGAAGGGAAGAACACCGGCTTTTCAGAAAGAAGAAAAAAGAGAAGCGTGCGATCGAGGATATAGAGAGGTGCCACACCACGAACGATGTTTGAAAAAGTTTACCAAAGTGTAAAACGTCAAAGCCAAGGATACAAGGCTCGAACAGAATTCTGTCGAGATGAACAAGGAAATACCGTACTTTGGACACAGTCGATGCTGAGGATATGGAAGAACCTTTTCTGCACACTGTTAAACGGCGATGACGAACACCATTCCACTGTCAGGCAGAACGAACCATTTAATATTGGCACCGGCCGGCAGCGAAAACTGCCAACCACCCGACCTAAGCGAAGTGCGGATAGCAATATCTAAACATAAGCTTAATAAGGCCGCCGGAAATGACGGCCTTCCCGCTGAGCTTTATAAAGCTGGCGGAGATGGCTTGGTAAGTAACATCCACCAACTCATAAGCCAAATCTCGTCGGATGAAAGTATGCCTAAAGAATGGAACCTCAGCATCGTTTGCCCGATCCACATAAAGGAGACCCTCTGAACTGCGCCAACTACAGAGGCATAAGTCTCCTCAACATAGCCTACAAGATCCTATCTGCCGTAATATGTGAACGCCTGAAACCGATTATAAACAACCTGATCATCGGCCCTTATCAGTGTGGTTTTAGGCCAGGAAAGTCCACAACCAATCAAATTTTTCACACTTCTGCAGATCCTGGAAAAAAAACTGGATGTTCTTCATATGTGCAGCAGAAACCTGACAGATGCGTAGAATGACATCAAATCGAAGGTGTAACATCAAACCCAAAAACCACCTCCCTGGAGACTTCTTATTTTTGTCCAGGTTATCTGAAAATTCCACCCTACCTACATCAATCATTCCCCAGTTACGGTGTCTATATCGAGTGCAAACCATAAACCAATTAGACGACCATTTACCATCACTCAATGTCCCCACTACCTTTAACTAAAATTCAGTCGTGTCCTAAAGTACGTCAATCATATCCCCAAAAAAAACAGAATGCCTATCTATAGAGTATTTACGATTGGTGTGCCCTGTCCCAGTGATGCATAAATATATATGTATTTTCCCGATGGAAGATAAGAAACTTCGGATTCGAATCTTTTTCCTCCGACTGTCCCGACCGAAGCCATAAAATACTTTAATTACAGAATTCGAGGAAAATTATTACACCAACGACGATAAATACGTGACTTGTGACTTTTGGGGTAGTTTCCAGGAAAATTTGTTCGTCCTTGTTAGACGGGCGAACCGCAGTAAGGCAGACCATAGACAGCAAACATACTCATGGGTATGGTGTGATGCGGTCGTATTCCTGAAACAGGTTTTTTCTAGTCCTTGGAAAAGAGGGTGACTCAATTTTTATCAGCTTTTAAGGGGAGTCAGGGGAGGAATTGAGTATTTGTTTGTTAGCTTCTGACTGGGGTAAGCGATAAGAGTCATTTGACCTACAAGATCGTTTGTTCTAGAAAAATATTAAGGATGTTGGGATTTCCACATTTTTTTTTAAAAAGAAAACATAAATCTAGCGGGGATGAATAAATTTTATTTGGATTCTAATAAGACTCATGGCTGGACATTCTCATTGTTTACTTTCAGCTGTTTTGTGTTCCCCAAGAAGCACCGAATCCTTGGAGATTACACTCATATCGTTGGATGTATCTTTTTTAATTAATCCGCAAAAAAGTAGAAAAATTATTCCGCCATTCATGTCTTGTGCGTTACCTATAATAATTTTTTCGATTTTTTTAAGGGACAAATTTTAAAAATGACAGCCAAAGAACATCGGGACAACTTTTGCGACACCTTGTACAATTCTTACTGGGTATGGCTGCTTTCGAGAATATTTACACGACTATGGGCTCAAGGAATCTCCTGATTGCTCAAACTGCTGAGAGGTCGTATTATTTCAGTGCCCTCGTATTCATATGGAGCGAAGAGAACTAGAGACAAAAATCCCAATTCTGAGGGAATTAAAATTTACTACCAGTATAAAGCGCAGTATGTTAACTGTTTATGCCGAAAATGGCGCAGTTGATTTTGAGGCAAGTATGAGTTCAAGGCGGAATTTTATATTTACATGGTGGGCCAAAAGAGATCACCCTATTGTGGACTATACAGATGTAGAATACAAGTGAACAAGCCATGGAGCGATACACTCCCCAAGAACGCGGAAAAATCGTGTCTATTTTTCGTCTTTAGTGTTGGCGCAGCGCGAATTCCGTGGCCGATTCCCCGGCCGTCCGATACGACTGCATAAACACTGCGCCTTTTGGCCACCAACCTTGAAGAGTATGGGACCACACGAGACGTTGCCAAGAGTGGCCGGCCCAGAGCGCCCGTTGTTCCGAGAATATCGCCGCTGTTGCCGAGGATGTCGAGCTGTCGCCAGAAACATCGACCAGATGACGTTCCTCGCAATTAGCCATCAGCCGGTCGTCCCTAAGGCGAATTTAGGTCAAAAAATTGCGCATGTTCCCGTACAAAGTACAGTCCGTGCATCAGCTGCTGCCTGTCAACCGCCAAATGCGTGTAACATACGCCCAAGCCATCCTCAATCTCGAGGACGAAGTGGACGAATATTCGACCAAAATCATAATGAGCGATGAGGCTCATTTCCACCTCAGCGGGTACGTGAACAAGCAAAACTATCGCTTCTGGGGCACCGAAAATCCACGAGTAATGCACGAGCAGCCATTTCACCCGCTCAAAGTTACTGCATGGTGCGCTGTTCACACTGGAGGAGTCATCGGGCCATTTTTTTCTAGAACGCCACTAGTCAAACGACAACAGTTGACGATGCGCGCTATAGGGCCATGTTAACCGAGTTTTTTCCGCCGCAATGGGACGAATTAGGACTGGAGGACATGTGGTTCCAACAGGACGGAGCAACGGCACACACTGCCGTTTCATTGAGAAAAAAATGAGAGCCAAACAACATCGGATGACTTATTTTGGCCCACCTTGTACTTTCAAAAATACGTACGCTGTTAAGCAGGTCAGCATAAATAAGGCACCACCGACTTAACTAAGACATTTGCTGCTTCGAAGAGGTCATGAATGAATTGTGACTATCCCAGGAAATATATATTTTTTTTTATATATATATAATTTGGGCGCACTCAAGGGCTCATGAATACCCTTTATATGTTTTAGCACATTGCGGGCAATGTGGCTCAGTGGCGCGATGGTTAGTGCGATGAACTGCCGCGCAGGAGGTCTGGGTTCGATTCCCAGCCGTAGCAACACCTAAATGATTTTTCACTGGCCCTCCTCTCGTGACGATCTGACAAATCATCCGAGTAGTATCAATTGTCAAGAATAGCTTATCTCAACTTAGCCGTTCGGAGTCGGCATAAAACAGGAGGTCCCGCCATCGTGCAAGAAGTACACACGCACACATGAATGGTTGTGAGAAAGCTAGGCCCTGGGTACTAACGAGCCTGTTGCGCCAAAAATTTGTTTTTTTTTTTTGGGCAATAATGAAATTCGGGATAAGAAGAAAGGAGATACCGATGCACATTGGTTTTAAATGCCTGTAGGTTATAATGGAAAGGAAAAACAGAGTTTGAATTGTAAGGCAGGAGATATTTTGACGATGTTCGAGCGAAACTTAAGTGTTCGGTATTCTAATGCCTCCTATAAGTTTTTTTCGCACGCGTTTGAATCCTATCTAGGAGGTGCGAAGTTGTTTTTGGTGCACCCGTCCAGACGTGGGCATTGAACTCAAGTTTGGGGCGAATAAACGCTTTATATATTGTGGCCAGATAAGAAGGGGTGAAATATTTCATGCATCGATTAAGGAAAAACCTAGACATTTCGCTGCGTTTTTAGCGACTTGTAATATGTAGTCGTTCCAACGTAAAGCGTTACTAACACATACCTAGCATGGAGAGTTTTTTGGTTTTTGCGACTTAACTGTCATTCATGGATAATGGCTCTAAATTTTGGTTTCGCTTTAACGACAGAAGACAGCATTGTGTTTTTGAAGCATTGAATTCTACTCTGTTGGATTTTCACCATTTGATGATGCTGTCAAAGTCGGAATTCAATGAGCTTAACATATATTGTCGTTTAGAGTCCACGTTCGAAGATGAGGGACGTGAGCCTGAAAACGAATATAAGAAGCTGGGAGTACTGCCATCAGCGAAAGAATGAATTGGATTAGAAGTTGCAGACAGGAGATCATTTATAAAAATGAGAAACAGATTCGGAGACAAAACTGAGCCTTGAGGGACACCAGCATTTATTTGGTGAGTTGCAGACTTGAAACCGTCCAAAACAACTTTAATTAAACGTTTCGAAAGATAGTTTCTAATCCATAGAAGAAGTTTTTCATCGATTCCAAATGCAAGCACTTTCGACAAAAGGGTTTGAAAAAAACCCTTGTCAACCCCTGTCAAATGCCTTTGAATTATCAAGCGCAACAATCTTGCTTTCTCCACCATGGTGAGATATGTCAACAAATCACCAGTAGACCTTTTGCTGTGAAAACCATACTGTCATTGAGAAGTTTTCGTGTTTCAAGATATTTCATAAGCTGACGATTTATCATCGTTTCCATGACCTTGGAAAGAAGGGACATAAGTGCAATTAAGCGGTAGTTGGAGATAGAAGAAGATTCGCCTTTTCTTGGTAAAGGCTGGACAAATGCAGTTTTCCATCTTCTCGGAAAGAGTCCTGATAAGTAGGATAGATAGAAAAGCTAACGCAGTGGTTTTTCCAGTGTTGAAGAACACTTCTTCAGAATTATGGGGGAAATGTCATGTGGACCAGCGAATTTATGAATGTCAAAATCAAAAAAAAACTCTTGCAACTGTTCGAGTACGAAAGTGAATTTGTCCAATAGAATAATCTTTTACATGACTCTAGGGTCACGATAAATTTTCATTTTTCAATCAATTTTTTTCAGATTTTGAAATTTTTACACGACCCTAGGGTCGGGGCACAATCAGGCAATGTAGAACTGGCTTCAAAATGCGCAGCAATTAAATTGGCTTTTTCTAAAGAGCTGACAGCTGGAATGTCATTGTGAATGATCGTCGGAACTGATGATGAGGCCGAATTTTTTATATTTTTGACAAATGACAAAAACTTTTAACTACCTCTGAGGCTCTGCGACATTGTAGAATTCTGTACCTAAACTTTTGGTCGTAGAGGAATTTGACACGTTTTTTTAAGGAATTTGACACGTTTTTTTTTATTGATTTACAAAAAGTTCCAAAATAGCACCTATTTTTATTTTTTAAATTTTTCTAAGATCTGACAAATTTATAATGCTCAAGAAGCGCCCTGAAATGATGCTTGAAGATTGTTCAATTAACCACATATCGCCAGTATCAAATGACGAAGACCTGCCATGACAATGCCATCAAGCCATTAGAAAGGACACAATTGACTGCTGGTAGTCACTTGCCGTTAAGAAAGAGGCCTAAGAGATAAAGTCGCCTCCAAAGGAGCTACAGGAAAAATAACAGCTTTCTGAAAACCAGGGGTAAATTCCTGAAAAGTTCATAGTAAAGGTAATAGAGAGGAATGACTAAGGAATTCAAGTATTACGATAAAGTTAGAAAATGGAGGAACAAAACCCTGTCACGGAAAAATCGTAGTAGGGTGATTCAGTTCTGAGAATACGAAAAATCAAAATTCCTCTTCTTCTTAGGTCGGGGTTTAGTCCGCGCTAAGCCTCAATAAACATCCTTATGAGACTCCAACAACCTTTTTCAATTATTACGACCTCAAGCTAGCTGTATCTAGTTGCGCACTTTGGGACACTATGGCGAGGGTTCCTCTGCGACCCGCATGGCTGGGAATCACAGAATCTGTGAGCCGGAGTCTTGGTATTCATTTGCTCTGCATGTTCAATCCATCTTAAACGTACAATGCGGGGTTTTTGTACTAGGTCTATGTCGTTGTACAGCTAATAAAGTTCGCGGATCTTCTTAATCTATTAACTCAAACGGGACCGAAGATTTACTGCAGGATATTTTGCTCAAAATGACTAAAAGATTACATCATTTGCTTTGATATGGTCCATGATTCACCTCCGTAGAGCAAGCCTGGTATGATCAGGGTTTGCAAAAATTGTTTGCTTGGTATTTTGAGTAAGGGGTGAGGTTAACAAAGTTTGATTAGTCAGAATAAATAGTGGAACCGAGGTATAGCAAATAATACCTCTAAGTTGCAGCTGCCGATTATGCTTTTTTTAAATTGACGGTGCGGCCTTTCTTGCTGACATCCTCAACTTGATCTTGCCCTTGAAGGAGCACTTCAAAAGCGACTTTTAACAGTAAGAATATCACGAGCAATCGTTCTTCATGTTTGTCAACTCTTGTCTAGACTTGGAGTTAGGTATTCTCCTCAGATTAAAAATTCGTAGAATAAAATCACACCTTTTTCACCCTACAAGATCAACGTTCCAAGCGTGTAGAAAGCTACAAGTCTCTTCGAAAAGAGGGATAATACCATTTAATTCAAAAAACAAGCAACGCGCTTGAGTAAGGCATTGAAAACCTAGTCGTTTTCTTTTCATCAAATTCTCCAGACTCAATGCCAAAAGTAACCTCAAAACCATCCAATGGTGTAAAGTTGTATCTGTGTAAGATTTAATCTAATAATACCCACAGGATGGATTGTGCAGATTAAGTTGGGAAACAGCCATCAGGGCATGCTAATGACATAAGTGTATCCTAGTTGCACCATTTCCTGCATTGCATTGCACTGTGCGTGTTAACTACCTCAGATGCAACACATGAACTGGTGTACATCTGCCCCGGGGACAAATGATTTCTGGGCCATAATTAATCAGAAATCCGGCAACTACGTGGTTGTGGTTACAATTACTGCAACAGGAGGGCTTCCATATCTGAATTAATAACAATGCTAGTCGTGTTCATGATGGGTTTTGAAGTAGGGACTGAAAGCGGAATAAAGGAACGAAATCCACCGATATTTTTGAAAGGATTATCTATATCTATATACTATTAACCAGAAAAGCCAGATGGAACTTTGTACGAAATTGTGGGGGCAGGGATTTTGGTTTCTCGAACATGGTCTTTGTTTAACGTGGGTTTGGATGAGCTTATCAGTCCACCACCGAAAAGATGCTCACGATGACAATACGTGAACAATACGCTAATCAGGATACCGCTGGAAGAATACCATGTTAAAAGAATGGAGCAGAAAAAATACTTCAAGGAAAAAGGGAATTGAAGTAGTAGCTACATGTGTAAAATATAGAGTAGTGGGTTATATGGAAAAACAAACCGAATCACCAGAGAGACAACTATCCTAAAAAAAGCCAGTCCTCCGTTTGTGATGTACTACCACAGCATTATTTCTTTGAACTTTGTATTTCATAGTAAAGGCCTAAAGGGTCTTTAAATGGAGACGGTTGTAATTAGTTAAAAGCAACCATGTTGGGAAAGCAACATCTGCCAATTTTTGAACTTTGTCTGGGTAAATCCAAACTCACATGAAAAAAAATTTTAACACAAAAGTCATGGGTAGGGGAAGGCTAGTGTGGTGGGACAACGGCGGGCAAACAACAATCAAACACTTGTTTCAACAGAGCGAAAGTGTGAGCATGAGAGAGTAATCTGCAGGGAATCCAAAGCAGAGAAACACAAATTTTTGCCGCAATATGCTCATTAGGACCCAGGGCCTAGCTTTCTCACAACCAGTCATATTTGCGTGTATACTTCTTGCACAATAGCGGGATTTCCTGTTTTATGCCGAATCCAAACGGCTAAGCTGAGATAAGCATGCACATCAGAAAATTGCATACATATGGGGCAAGCATAGGGTGACCAGATCCATGCCCACGAAAAAGAGGATACCTTCAAAAACCTCAAAAAATTAAGAACAAATAATAACGAAAAAATGTATACACATACAAGAAATATAGATATTGAGATTGTCTAAATATATTTCATCACTCTAGCTCAATATTTAAGCCCCAAAAATCGGAAACACACAAATTGACGGGTACGACTTGCGGACATGGCTATATCGGCTTGACTTTGTGGTATATCTATCAAAATTATGTCTCTATGTTCCAAAGTTAATGTCGAAACTAATATACCCCTAAGTATCCCATAGGTATAGGTATAAGGTTTTGGATATAAACGAAAGATGGCGTTTTGTTCAGAAGTGAATGAGTTTTACAATTTCTGAATTAGTGTTGAAAAGTGATTCCGAAAAATTTAGTTGACTGAGAAATACCAAAAAGAGGACAAATTTCATGTTTTTTTTTCAAAAAGATACCGGACATATTTTTTCAAGACAAATAGAGGACATGTCCGCTTAAAAGAGGACGTCTGGCCAGCCTAGGCAAGCATGGACTGAACAAATGTGCGACGAAAAAAAACATGCGAAAACTTGTTTCAGAAAAATGAGCGAGAGCGTAAGCATGAGAGAGCTCTCTGTAGTGTATGCACGGATTTTACGGCCAAAGCAATGCTGGTGTGATTTTGTACTCTTTTCCTATCTCTATTCTGCTCTTTATTTTTTTTATGGCCCCTACACATACACATAAGCTTCAGTTTGCTGATCATACGAAATTCTTATTAAGACAGCATTGCATATATAGTTTATTTTGATTAAAAAAAAACTTAAACTATCACTTACATCTTAAGATATGTGTTAATTTCAATACGTTGGATGTTGGACTCACCTGTAAAGAGAAAAGAATAAATGTGTTCAGTAATTTGACAAATATAGTTTAATACAAATAAGAAATAACAACAAATACAAAAAAACAGTTCTACCGAATTGGTGTAACAACGGAACATTGATCTATCAATCCTTTCAGAAAAAGAATGGCCACCATATTGGGTCGACTTCACAAGAATGAGGGAAGAACACCGGATTTAAGGGCAAGAAAAGATGGAGAGTTCTCGCTGCTCCATCATGTTCGGAAACAACCTCACCGAGACACATTCGATACCAAAAATTAATTTGATTCTTGAGAGGATTGTGCAAAACTCCCGAGCCAACAGCAGAGGCACAATCTTTCAAAAACTGTGCAACTACTTGCATACGCCGAAGATATTGATATCACTGGGAGGATTCAATGTGATGTCATAGCCACATTAGAGAAGGAAGCGTAAAAAATAGCTGCTAAGCCTATTTTTTAGGTTTAGCAGTAAATGAAGAAAAGAATATACCCGAGGTAAGGCATACCTGTCGTAGAAGGCGACTTAAATCCACTCCCCGTATACCGAGTGTAAAGCGTATACAAACAACAAAAATGCAATGAGTACAACGAAAAGATTTAATAGTTTCACTGGAAAATCCACCCTCTTCGGAGGTCGGCTCTACGGATTCTGGGGAGAGCCAATTATTGCAAATGTATAACCCTTTCGGGAAAAGTTCAAGGGTAACGAGGTAACCTACATCTGGATCTCAAAAAAATATATGTGTCTCAAAGACCTCGACAAAGTGTCGGCCCACGAAAAACGAGACTCAATAAAAAATAAGAGCCTAAAGGAAGAAAACGACTTCGAACAAGGTTTAACAATGTCGAACTGCTCTGCGAAGAGCTTCGTAAAGAAATTCTCCATCTAAAGGAAGAAAATATGACTCTGAAGGATTCATTTAAAATACCTAATGAGCCAAAACCAAGTTCAAACGGCCACGTGAATTCGGAATACCACACACGGATGAGGAAGAACTCAGTCGTTGAACTGACTGGATCTTAAAGAAAAGACCAGTAAAAAAGGAAAGCTGTATCCTCTCCTAAAAATCTAAACCGCGACAAAGAGATTATTAATAAAGCTAAAACAACGTCCCCCACAGCCAAAATTAATGTGATCGGTATTGACGACTTTAACAAGTTGCATACCTTGATAAAATCGTTGCCATTATCGGGCTACCAAGTAACTTCGCTAAGAAAAAATACATGGAAAGTCTGCGTTAAAGACCCTGAAAGTTACCGTCTATTATCTCGCAAGCTTAATACCGATAAAATGGTATTCCTTTGAAAATAAATCTGAAAGGCCTTTACGCGTTGTAGCTAGAGGGTTACATGCGTCGTGCTTAAAGCATGACATTGATACCGATCTGAAAACAGGCAATATATAGTCATAGATGCCGTTAACATTGTCAAGCGAGACCAAAAGCAAAAATATGGCGAAGGAAATGTGATAAAACGCGGTCTTCCTTAATTTATACTCACTTTCGATAGAACAGAAAGTTTGAACAAAATTTGTGAAATAAAAACAATACTTAATATTGTTGTAAAAATAGAGCCTATGCGTAAGGATTCCAAACTAGTTCCCCAGTGCAAGCGCTGTCAAGGATACAATCATACGCAAAGCTATTGTCAAAAAGAACCGCGGTGTGTAAAATGTGCCACTGAAGCACTTAATCGATTTAGATGAAATTGTCAGGGATGATAACTTAACTCGTAAGTTATTATTTAAATTCATTTCCACCCACTGCCACGCCTACTTTTTAGAAAAACCTTATTTTTGATCAAACGGTTAATAATTTCGAAAAAGTATCTGAACGAGATATTTAGACGACATAAATATCTATATTTCGTTAATATAACATTTTTTACCACGCCCACTTTTTGGGGGCGTTTTCGGTCAAATTTTAGGAATATTTGAAAAAAAACTTTTGATGGAAAAACATTAAAAATGGTAATATGAACATATCATCCATAGGTCATTTAAATCTACTTTTTGTGGGCGATTTCCTACAAAAACAATTTGTATTCCTACCCTAAGGCTCATGCAAAGAATTCAATAATTTTTTTTGATATCCATTCAGATTTTATTCCCAAATTTAGAAATACCATTGTTTTTCGTAGATCTTTGGATTTTTTACTTTTTTCTGCAAAATCCCCAGTGTGCGACGCTGAAGCATGGAACGTATAAAGAAATCCTTGGTCGATTTGAGAGGAAAATTCTTCGAAAAATCTTCGGTCCCGTTTTCGTTGACTGGCTGTGGAGAAGGAGATTCAACCACGAGTTGTACGAGCTATACAGCGACATGCCCCTAGTCAAAAAAGAACTCCGCAATGGACGTGTAAGGTAGCTAGGACATGAAGAACGAACGGTCACCAATACTCGCCGAGTCTTCGATTCCCAGTCAGTCGTCGGCCGTAGTAGAAAAATACCTCGCCTTAAGTGACACGCATAAGTGGAAACCGACCTCAACAAGTAAGCTAAGGACCGGGATAATTGGAGAGGAATGTTGGCTGAGACCAAGGTTTATTCCGGACTGTAAAGCCATTTAAGTAAGTTAAGTTGTGCGACTAGACGGGAAAATCCAAAAGAGGCAAATTCTCGTCGTTGCAACGCTTGCGTAGCTGGACTTTGCAAAAAAAAGCAAAAGCGTAGAGACCCTATATTTCTTCTAGATTAGTCTATTTTAGGTTAGGTTACCGTGGCTGTACTCGATACGCGTGCACACTTAGACCATGAAAGTCCTATGTAGTACCACTTGGATCTGTCGGCTTTCCCTATATTCGTTCGCCTAATGGAACCATTCAGAGGTGACTAAATTGCGTAGGAGGTTTCTGACATCGATACTAGCCAGCTCACCTATATTATCAAAGAAGTAGTAAACGGACTAGGCATCTTCAGCAATGAATTTTGTAGAAGCTGCTTGGACGATGAAGAGGAGAAAAGTATTTCTCACCTTCTCTGCTCTTGGCCATTTGTGGTATGCTTCCTTGATCGCACCCAGTTTTACAGAAGGTCATTTGTGTGGAGGTCTAGCCTTGTTGCGTGCCTGCCTATTAAGCAGTGTCCAGTGATGACACCTATGGGCCCTAATGTATGATCTATCGAGCGAAATCAGTCACTTGAATCACTTCAAATCCAGCTCGTTCAAATCGAAATCAGCCCACGAATGCCGACTATTTCATTTCATTGGCAGAGCATTTCATTATTGACCTCTTGTGGGTACCGGGCCACAGAGACATACCCGGGAACTGCAAGGCGGATGAGCTTGCCAGACAGGTCACCAGCCTTGATATTCTACCGCATGTAGATATGTTAGGTATGCCCCTCTCTAAATGTAAATTACAAATCAAACTGGATGCAGTCAAGAAAGCAAACTGCAGATTTAAAAACGGTATAACGTGTCAAATATCCAGGCAACTCTGGCATACCTATAATCAGAAGCGCTTCATTTGCTAGACAATGCTGAACAGATCACACGTCAGCACCATAATAGGTTCCCTTACAGGACACTGTCCTATATACCTATACGCAAAAAGATAAGGCCTCTTCAGCAATGACGTCTGTATAAGCTGCTTGGACGAAGATGAGGAGGAAAGTATACAGACATCTGACGGCAAGCACAATAGATCGTTTATGTCGACGTGCATTGCTTCGGCAAGTCAGGATTTAAAAACAAAAATTTGTATAAGTGTGCACGCGTGCAGCCACTACAACCTAACCGAACCTAACCTGACACGTCATGTCATCTGAGATTTGATTTGCTGTTAGCATGTTGCTTTTGCATGTAGCGATAGGAATACCTAGTCCTAGTGCACCCGTGTCGGGTACAACTGGTAATTTAATCCCCAATGTCTGGGGAGTTCAACAGCATTACAGTTCCCTGGAATGTCACTATGCCCAGGCAATCACCCACCTATGCATAGGTGAATGTTAAACTGCTTTGACATCTCTTGCAGAGATAAGCGAAAATCTCGGTTTGTCTTTCAATTTGTTGAGACTGATTACAGGGATTTAATTAATTTTTGGTGGTCCGAGAAAATGCTAATATCCTTTGCAGATATTACATTCTTTTTAAGCCAGGATAAGGCTTCTTTGATAGCTATTTGAATATATACCACCAATCAAAGCCTATGCGGCCTTCAAAACGAGTTTATACTCCAACACTTAATGCCAAAATCAACTAAAGTTTTAAAAATTATATCGGCATCTGAATAATGGTCAAAGGCTTTAGAAAAGTCAGTGTATAATGGGTGATTTTTTAAGAGTTAAGTTTTTCAGGTTGGAAGCACTGGTTAGTAATGGCGTCCAAACGTCATCTGTCAAAGTGAAAAGTTTTCTGTATACTCTGCCTTTTAATCGTGGAAAGACTTATAGGTACCAAATCAGTTGGCCATTCTTCTGCCCAGGTCTCTTAAAATTTATTTTAAAATATCTTAAATTTCTCTTAAATCCTCTCTCTGCCAATCGACTTATTTGATACGGACTATACAAACAAGCAACGATTGCAAATTATTGAAATTTATTATCAAAATTCGTGCTCTGTGAAAAATGTGCACCGTTTGTTACGACCATATTATGGTCTTCATAATCGACCTGGTGAATCAACAATTCGTGCTGTTATCACCATATTTCGCACCAAATTTACTTTGTTGGACATTAAACCATTGACTCGCTTGCGTACAGTGCGTTCCGAAGAGAATATTGCAGTCATAGCGTCCAATGTTAATGAAGTTCGTGGAATGTCAATTCGTCGCCATTCTCAGCAATTGGGCATGTGTTACTCAACCAACCACATGGAAAATTTGACGTGTCGATTTGGGTTTGAAAGCCTATAAAATTAAACTTGTGCAAAAATTGAAGCCGAATGACCTACCACAACGCCTATTTTTTTGGTAAATGGGCCTTAGAACAGTTCCATGGAAATCCGATGTTTAATCGAAAAATTGTGTTCAGCGATGAGGCTCATTTCTGGCTCAACGGATACGTAAATAAGCAAACCTGTCGCATCTGGAGTGATGAACAGCCACATGCCATACACGAATTACCGATGCATCCCAAAAAACGACAGTTTGGTGTGGTTTATGGGTTGGTGGCATCATCGGTCCATTTTTCTTCAAAGACGACCGTGGAAAAAACGTTACCTTCAACGGCGAACGATATCGAGCTATGATACGCGAGCCATTTTTTTGCCCCAGTTGGCTGAGTTGGACTTGGTTGACACTTTTTTTCATCAAGACGGTGCCACAAGCCACACAGCTCGTGAAACAATGGCCGCCAAGATCATGCGACTTAACGCCTCTTGATTATTTCTTCTGGGATTATTTATGTAAAGTCGTTAGTCTATGTGGACAAGCCGAACACGATTGAAGCCTTACAGGATAACACACGCGTAATTCGTGGAATACAGGGCGAAATGCTCGAAAAAGTGACGCGAAATTGGACCTTCCGAATGGACCATTTGAAACGGGGCCGCGGTCAAAATTTACATGAAGTTGTCTTTAAAACGTAAATGGCAAAGGCCTATTTATCGACTACAATAAAAATTTTAAATATTTGATGCAAATTTGAGTGTTTTATTCGATTTAAAAAAAAAAACTACGCTTAAAAAATCACCCGTTACTACAAGGTGGCGCAAAAATAACCTTCCGATGTGTTTTGGCTGTAATTTAAAAAAAAAAATGAAAAACTTTGATTCTTCTTGTGGATTATTTTTATTTGGTCTTTTAATTTTTTTTAAATCAAGTCGAGAATATGATGTCATGTAAATGGCCGCCGCCACAGTTGATTGTCATTTGAGCCCTTTTTTTGGCATTTTCCATCACTTTGGCAAAAACTTCCGGCGATAGGTCCTCACATTCTTGACGGATAAGAGCTGCAAGAGTCTGAGGCTTGTTGACATAAACCCGCGACTTCAAAAAGCCCCACAAAAAGAAGTCTGGAGCGGTCAAATCAGGCGATCTTGCTGGCCAGTGCAAATCGCCAAAACGGGAGATTAGGCGCCCGGGAACTGCATCCTTCAGCATATCGGTTGTGGCACGTGCAGTGTGTGCCGTTGCACCGTCCTGTTGGAACCACATGTTTTCCAATCCCATTTCATCAAGTTGCGGCAAAAAGAACTCGTTGATCATTGCTCTGTAGCGCTCACCATTCACAGTAACCGTTTGGCCCGCGACGTCTTCGAAGAAAAAAGGTCCGATGACTCCTCCAGCGAAAACAGCACACCATACAGTGACTTTGAGCGGCTGTAATGGCTCTTCGTGGGTTACACGCGGATTTTCAGTGCCCCAGAAGCGTAAATTTTGCTTATTTACGTACCCGCTAAGATGGAAATGGGCCTCATCACTCATGATTATTTTTGATGAAAAATCATCTTCCTCTTTGTGGTGATTAAGGATGGCTTGAGCGTATGTTAGACGCGATTGGCGCTCAGCAGCTAACAGCTGATGCACCGTCTGGACTTTGTACGGAAACATCTTCAAATCTAGTACCACAATTCGCTGTAAAGACCGTCGACTGATACCCATTTGCGTGGCACGTCGTCTGGTCGATGTCGACGGCGCTTCCATGATATCTTCGGCTACAGCAGCAATATTCTCTGCAGAACGGCTACTCCGGGGTCTGCCACGCCTGGCAGCATCTCGTTTTGTGCCAGTCTCTTCGAGGCGAGCGGCTAAACGTCGCAGTGTTTCACCAGTAGGCGTTGGACGGCTAGGAAATCTGCGACGAAATTCACGTTGTGCCAAAGTCACCGACCGATTATTGCTCAAATAAATAGTCACCAATATTCCGCGTTCTGGAGCAGTGTAGCGTAACATTGTTTATTAACGTATATTTCGCATGTATTTACTACACAAATGTCGAAACAGAACTGACATTAGGGGCCAATCGCAAAATTTATAGCATTTTCTGATAGGAGGATTACTTTTGCGCCACCTTGTATATATGCATTCGCTTTCCTGAAATGTTGTAAGGTGCTGATAATATTATGAAGGTTTTATACAGATGCGTTTCGGACAGAGGAAGGCTCATCTATCACACATATTTTATCAAATCTGTATGTTTATAGTTTTCTACCGTTGCAATGATTGTCTGTTTATTCCAAGCCCTTTCCATCGTAATTTCGAAAACTTCTTGCCGCATTTGTCAGCATTCTGATATTTGTCACAAAAATAAAACCAATTAGATATTTTACTTCCTATCATCCTTTTTCTGCAGTTAAATTTGTTGGAGCAAACTTCTAACACATCTGCCATTGTTTTTAGGAAAAAAAGTGCCCTCCCAACCAGTAAACTATCTTCATACCTAAGGAAGAACTTCAACTTTTCCTCAAGGGAAATATAGCCGCAACAGTTTTGTACAGGCCATTTAGCTGTTTCTTGAACTTTTGATGAAAAAAGTATTTTTCTCGTTTTGTAATGCGTTAAGGTAAAACTTTTGATGTGTCGGATTCTCCGTTTGTTTTGCAGTTAGAAATTAATTTTCGCACACTTTTGAAGTTGAGGATTACAATTGCTGCATTTCTTGTGGAAGTTCTTCTGGTTAATTCTGATAAGAGGTTAGAAATTTGGAAACAAAAATCCCACCACCAACCTTTAAAAATGCAAAAACTCTCCTAATTAATTAAAACCACCGAATGTGAATTTTAGCCACTTGTCTGCGATGACATCCGAATATGATATCTAATTCAAAATGGGTGTCCCACAGCCCCACCGCTCCCATGTAAAATAAAATAGATCGAAAATGTCCATCTACATGGCGGTGTGCTCTCCATCAGTGGACCAGAACAATTAATGCTATCCAATCAGCCACCACCAACACCAACTTAACCACCATCGATCGATTTAGCATATTCGCATGCACCTTTCCAAGGACCGCGTCCTATACTAACTCTACCATGTCGCTTCGTCCTGGGAGCTCCAGGGGTGCGGGGGAAGGGCATCCAAATGCATTTGTGATTTGCATAGATGTGCCATTTATTAAGCACGGACTGCTAATAATGGGCTCAAATTAATTGCAAAACGTGATTAAAATTCTCAATTAAAATGCGCATAATAACTTTGTGGTCGCACATCGTTTCAAAAAGTGGTCGAGAACCGGTGTTTTGAGTGCGGCTCAACATGGAAATAAGATTTTGATAGTGTTTGGCTTCTGGTGGTGGGTTTTTTTTTTTCAAATTTGAATATATTTCAACAATCTAATTGCAGTTGGTCCAACCAGAAATTAAGAGATTTACAAATTGATTATTATTTGTGATTTATTTTATAAAGTGCTCTGCTGTGTTCAGTTGTTATTTAGCTTTTGCTACGGGGAATATTTTGTAATAAAATAATTATTATCGCAGTAATGAGAATGTCATTTAAATAATTTAATTAAACAATTTTTTTTGGGGGGAAATATGATTTAATGTTTTTCTTGTTTAATTTGTATTCACATTCATTATTGTAAAATGTAATTGAATAAATGCTATCGAAGTTTCAGTATCTAAAATGTATCCATCGGGATATGGGAAAAAAATTAAAAAAATTACAAATCGCTTTACTATAAACAATGTTTTTCTATATTAACCGACTCAATTTTGTTCAAGTTGACTTGAATTTAATTGAAAATTCCGTTAAGAGACGTTTAGTCTAAAACTACCTATAGTGGGCCATTTGTAGTTTCCGGCTATAGCTCACGGATTGTTTGGATGGCCTTAAATGCTTGAAACGTTTGCGGATTGTTGGCATTACATCGGTCCTTCACGGTTCCTCACAAAAGACAGTCTAAAGGGGTCAAAAGGCAGCTCCGAGGCAGCCATTTGGCATTGCAAGACGTCTGATAACACGATTTGGGAATTTGGTGTGCAAAAGATCGATTGTGGCATGGCGTGCTATCCTGCATGAACCAGAGGTCGTCCAAATTTATGTCTTCAATTCCAGTACAAAAACATATGAGAAGACTACAATCCGTTGAACGGATCGTTTAATACCCTATCCCATCCCATCCAAAAAATGAATATCTTCAGGATATTTTATGGTTAGACGAAAAAAAAAAACGTTTTTCTATTGCATATACCTTGGGGTAGGGTATACAAATAGTTTTTATAGGAAAACGCCCCTAAAAAGTGGGCATGGGTTAAAATGTTCTAATAACGAAATGTTTCTATTATCATTACCAATGATCCTGCATCAACATTTTTTCCGAATATTTTTAAAAAGGTACCGAAAAATGTTTTTTTTATTGAAAACGCCCCCAAAAAGTGGGCGTTGCAAAAAACTTTGTATAGACGAAATATAGATATTGAGATTCTCTAAATATGTTTTTTCAGACACTTTTAGCCAGACTTGGTTTAGCCAAAAAACTACGTTTCTCTAAAAAGGGGGCGTGGCAGTGAGTGAGTTTCAAAAATGTTTACACTTGTTCTGCTGGGAGCAACAAAGAGTACGTGTACCAAATTATATCATTCTAGCTCAAAATTTAAGGCCCAAAAACTGGTGACGGACAGACAGACATGGCTAAATCGACTCAGCTATCGATTCTGAGTCGATCCATATACTTTAAATTATATCTAGCTAAATTATTTCCCTACCCCTATGCGATAGGGTATAAAAAAGTCCGGTTAACATGGCTCTGTAACGCCAACCATTTACCGAAACGTTGTTCTGAGCCTAATTTTCGAAGACAATTGGTCCAATGATGCCACCACTCCACAATCCGCACCAAACTGTCACTCTCTCTGGATGTATCGGCTTCTCGAGAATAACGTGCGGGTTTTCCGAGACCTTATGCGGCAATTTCGTTTGTAAACGTAGCCGATTAGATGAAAATGCTCCTCGTCAGAAAAGATGATTTTTGCCCAAAATCGTTGTCCAATTTAAGCTGCTCTGTGGTCCAAACTGGGAAGCAATAACGAAGCGGATGGTCGTGCGCCTTCAATTGCTGAGTCAATTGGACCTTGTAAGCGAATAATCTGAGATTTTTGTGCGTTGAGATCGATGAGATTCGTGAATTGAGTCTCACACTCTCGGCTACAACAGCCACATTCTAATCTGTGCGCACCGTATGACGCCGCTCCGGGGACCATTAATCTTGTCAACTAGCATAGCAGTCTAACCAATTTTTCGCACAAACTTATGTACAGCAGGAAACCCTAAACTGCTACAAAGTAGAGATTACTGCTATCCAGGAAATACGATGGGAAAGGCCGATCAAAACAATCCGCTGTGAGGATCGTTTAATACCCTATCCCATCCCATCCTTAAAATTAATATCCCCAAAATGTGGTATTGAAAATGGCGTTGTCACAACATATTGTTCAGAAGGTTTATCAAATTCTTTTATGGTTCGACGAAAAACAACGTTTTTCTATTGCATATGTCTTGGGGTAGGGCATACAAATGTTTTTTTTATAAGAAAACGCCCCCAAAAAGTGGGCGTGGGTTAAAATGGTCTATAGACGAAATGTTCATATTAATACTACCAATGATTGTTTTTACCGCTTCCTTCTCTATACTAAAAAAAAGTGGCTATGACATCACGTTGAGTCCTACCAATGATGTCAATATCGTCGGCGTATGCTAGTAGTTGCACCGATTTTTGGAAGATTGTGCCTTTGGTGTTGGCTCGGGAGTTTTGCACAATCCTCTCAAGAATCAAATTGAAGAAGTCACATGAAAGCGCATCGCCTTGACTTAATCCTTTTTTGGTGTGTCGGATCTGTGCTGTGCGGATCATTGAATACCCTATCCCATCCCATCCTTAAAATCAATATCTCCAAAAAGTGGGCTTTATGGGCCTATAATATAGAAAATAACATTGTCACAACATATTGTTCAAACAGTTTATCAGAATCTTTTGTTTGAATTAGCCATGTCTGTCTGTCCGTCCGTCCGTCTGTCTGTTCGTCACCGATTTTTGGGCCTTAAATTTTGAGCGAGGATAATGAAATTTGGTATATAGGATCCACGTCCGTGCCACCAGAACAAGTGTATCTCAAAAAAGAATTAAATTTGACGCAACCTACAAAAATGATAATACATTCAATGAAAGATTTTCCTTTTGAAACACCCTGTACCTACAAGTGAAACTAACATGCCTCATATAAACTTCACAATTTACATATCAAAATAGACATGTGTGAATGAATAAATTACACACTAACGGGGTAAAGATTGAATCAACTAATCATTACAATTGTCTACCCTCTCAGACATGCTGATGGATAAATGTGTTTCTAGGTAATTTGATAACCACTACAATTTATCACTTGGAAATCATTAACCTTGTAGCGGTTTCTATACATAAATCATATGAAAGTTTGATAAAAACTTTTTACACAACCCAACAGATACTTATTTGTCGGTATAAGTATCCCTTATCAATATCCTTTACTTTCTGTTTGAGCAATTATTTTAATGATGAACGCGTACATCCCTCACTCAACTTTGGATACCGAAATAAATAAATGAAGAGAGTTGATTATTAAAATCGCAAAAAAAACGAATCCTACTTACTTTGGTAAAAGTAGTTCAATCACAAGACCATCCTCATATTGAAGCTCTTCAACAGGGTCCGCCGTATACGTTGAGCGATATATCAATCGAAAAGGAAATGGTAATCATGCGGGAATTTCGCGTGATATGGAAATTTAATTCAATAATCGAAACGACTGGATGAACATTTATTCAGTCTCATCCTCACAGTTGCAGTTGAGCATGATGAAATAATTCACAAGTCCTTTTGGAAAAGCAAACCTACCTTGGAGTGGGTATACGTATGTTGGTGGGTTCAATCAGAAGCGTATTCTGATTGAGCTGTTGAAATGAAATTCAGTCAGAGCAGTCGGGTAGATTAATTCGGATAATTGAAACAAGTGGACAAGGATCTTCATCTTTTGAGTAAACCAATAAAAAAATGTAAGTGGGTTAAAGGGGTTAATTTTTTTTATGTGCTTAAGGATTATGCATTTCAATGGAAGTAGGGAGGGACGTGAAAAAATATATTGAGCACTAGCAAGTACTTTTGGTAGGTAAAGGAAAGATAATGAGGTCAATGCTTGTATTCTGAGACCACATCAATATGAATGGTTTCAAAAGGCTATAACTCAAATATGTGGCGGTGTTTAAGGATAGTGATGCGATTACATGAGAACACGAGCGTTCTCACTCTAGCCTCTCACTATAAATTCCTACTGTCACCTCCACGCTGGTGACTGGTGGATGCCTAGTACCTCGACTGGCGATGGGGTAACCAACCCCTGTGGAAGGTCGTTGGTGGCAGCAAACGAAATAGGGGGGAGGAGTGTCCTCTCACTAAGGCACTCACTCTCAGGCGGCAGCGGAGGAATTCCCTAGATGGAGTCAACGGTGGCGCCTACAGATCCAGTTAGATCGAACTGGTAGTGTTATCCCTAAATGAGCTGCTTCTACATATTTGAACACCAGGTCTATAGGGATTTCCAATACTGAACCAGGGTGTTGGAAAAGAGTTGGTGGCGGAGGAGCCCTCAATAGGTCAATGGCAGCGCTCATATCCCAAAATAGGCTACTGACATCGGTATCTCCGGCCCGCTGTCCTAGGGTCAAAATCAAGGGCCTGGCCCTCCAGGTTGGGGGTTTTGCCGTCTGGGTAACTTCCCGACCATGGAAAAAACTATTAGTTATGAGAGAGACACAACCAGCCTCGGATAAAGAAACTCCTCATATGGCAACAAGACCCGGAACGTCAATGGACTATGATATGAGAGTATGAACCTGGAATGTACGAACACTCTACACCCCGGGTGCTACTCAAAAACTTGAATCTGTCCTCACGTGGTACAAGGCAGATATAACCGCAATCCAGGAGATACGATGGATAGGATCAGGTATAATGAAGAGAAAAAAATTGCGACATTTATTACAGCTGCAACAAAAGATTGCATGTATTAGGATGTGGATTCGTAGTGGCAAATCGGCCCGTGGTATGATGATGAATGTGTGCACAAGAAAAATGTGACAGAATATGCACACAAGAAAGCGCTGCAGCGCAGAACAAGGACACCGAGAGAAGAGTATCGAGCCAGGAGAAGGGAGGAAAAGAAGACCCTGCATAGAAAGAAGAATGCCGACGCAGCCTCCCAGCTCAAGGAGATCGAACAGTTGCGCGATCATAACAACATCCAGAGCTTTTATAAAATAGCCAAGGCTACAAAACCGGAACGCAGGCTCTTCGAGACAGCGAAGGAAACCAAGTCACCGAATCGCAGGGAATAGTAGATGTGTTTAAGCAGCATTTCCAACAGCTGTTAAATGGGCATGATGTAGAAAGAGTGATAGGGCAAGAAGAGAACCCACGTCCAGTCAATGAAGAACTAGTTCCACCACCAAGTATAGAAGAAGTTGGCCTAGCTATAAAAAAAAGCATAAGAACAACAAGGCCGCAGGTTCTGATGGCTTAAATACGGTGGTGATGTTTTGGTAGGGAGCATGCACCGAATCATCAACCAAGTATGGTGGAAGAAAACATGCCCGATGACTGGACTATCAGCTCCATATGCCCCATCTACAAAAAAGGCGATCGACAATAGACCAAATTTCCACACTGAAACTCAGTCGAAACTCACCACCTATACATCGACTTCAAAGACGCGTATGATAGCAACATCGTCAGGAGCTCTATATGGCGATGGCCGAATTCGGAATCCCAGCAAAACTGATTCAGCTGTGTCGCGTGACGCTGGAGAACACGCGATGCAACGTGCAGTTTGGAAGTAGCTCCTCTGAACTATTCCAAACATGCACCGGATTTCGGCAAGGATATCATGTGACTTCTTCAATCATGTACTGGAGCAGATAGTGCACAGGGAAGGTGTTAACATGGAAGGCATTTTCAACAGGTCCGTCCAGCTGCTGGGCTATGCGGACGATATTGACATCATCGGTCGCTCCCAACATGCCGTGATAAAAGCGTTAACGGAGATTGAAGAAAAGGTGAAATTCGTTGGCCTTGAAGTAAACGAGGACAAGACTAAGTATATGCTATCAACAAATAAACAAGCATCTGTCCACCGCCTAGGACAAAACGTCACTATTGATAGCAGCAATTTCGAGGTAGTTAAGGGGTTCACCTACCTCGGAGTTAACATAAACTCCATGAATGAATGTTCCGTCGAAGAATTACCCTAGGAAACCGTTGCTACTTCGGTTTGGCAAAACAACTGGGCTCAAAACTCCTAACTCGAAGGACGAAATGTGTGCTCTACAAAACCCTTATCCTGCCAGTTCTGCTTTATATTAAGAAAAACATTTTTTTTAAATATCTGTGCAAGTTCTTATAGTATGCAGTCACACCTTACATGGAAGGTGCTTGCAAATCGCTTGCGTGCAAGGACTTTTTTGCTCGTCACACCTTCCAATGTTGCTTGAAGCAAGCATTTTACTTGCTGCGAGCACTTTCCTTGCATGGTGTGACGGTGCCTTAGAGGTGCGTCACCACTTCCCAAGACTGATTGATACCCACACCCCTATCGAGGTAACCGTTCAGAAAATGTATTTTTCCGATTTGTCAGACCTCGGAGAATTTTCTACCGAGATTTTCGAATTTTCGAACTGATAATTCGCAAATGATCGCGCATCGGAGATATGCGTTATGTCAACCATTTTTGACAGCTATGCGTTGAATTTCTTCCGAAGTTGTCCGACGAAGAATTGCTGCGGAATCAAATGCACACACGAGTTTTTATTTTGTTACCCAATCGAAAGCTCGAAAGCAAATTGAGTTCCAATTGGATCTGACTTCCGTTTCAGAACGGATAACTCGATAAGGGTGATATCCTTGAGTGTTATATTTATCTACTGCTTAAATACCATCTGTGGTGCATTGTTTTTTTTTCTCAAACCGTTTTGTCGGTTGGAAAACCGAGTTTTTCTAATACCTTCTAAAATTTAGTCTTACCGCAACATCTGAAGAATGCCACGACTGCACTTGTTAACGTCATTCACATGACAAAATACACCCCCTTCAAAAATTGTTCTGGTAATGTTGACGTGGATGATGTTTCCGGTATTTTCTCAATCATACAATCACTACGGTTAAATACTCAATAGAGGAATTTAAATATTTTTAAGAAATCATGGATAGATTTAATAATATGAATTCAAAATGGGTTTCGACACAAGATGGGCATTACCCTACCGGAAGTGGTGTATTCAAGATTGTAAGGAAATAACTTATATCCCCGCCAACAACCCACTTAATATGTATTCATCATAGGAAAGAAGCTTGCACCTGTGTTAAGTGGGGTTGATGGCGTGGATAAAAGCTGTTTGGGTCTTATTATGGATAACACTTCCGATAAAGGGTGTCCGTTATCGAATACATGAACCATTGATATCGGTAATGTAGTTTCCTAAACGGATTCTCTCCGTTCTCCATTCAGCTCCAATATTCAAAACCCTCTTCAGGGTCCAGCTCCAGGTCCAGATATTGCTATCATGGAAAAGCAGTATTGGAACCCAAAACATAATGGAATTGAAATTTTGCTTGGGTAGTTGGAATGACAATTATTACCTCAAAAAAAAAAAAAATAAATGTTGAAACAAAAAGTGATTTTTAGCGAAAAATGTATTTCAATTTTTTTTTTTGGGATAAATATGTTTTGAAATTTATGAACTTTATTTTGACACCAACTTGCCAATGGTTCAATTTATAAAAAATCCGCAATAAGTAAAAGAAAATTTCTAATGAGGCTATAACTGGACCCTTAGTGTGGCCACACTTTGGGAAGCGGGTAAACTAATTTGCACTCATACCATATCGAGTTGGTATATTAAGATTTCGCTGAGTTTAAACGACTTCTCGTTTCAGCGAAAGTCGTTACTACAGCTTGTTTCTACATGACAAAGTTTGACAGTTCTTGTGAATTTTTTTTTGCACGTATGTCAATCATTGGCAAAAATCATTAGTAACTTTATTGCAACTTAAATGTTGGCAAATTCCTCTGTCACTTCATAGACAACTTACTTACTTACTTACTTAAGTGGCGCTACAGTCCGGAATGAACCTGGGCCTCAACCAACATGCCTCTCCAATTAGCCCGGTCCTTAGCTAACTGCCTCCAGTTGCGCACTCCAAGTTGGTTGAGGTCGGTTTCCACTTGTGCGCGCCACTTAAGGCGAGGTCTTCCTCTACTGCGTCCGACGTCTGGCTGGGAATCGAAGACTCTGCGAGCCGGAGTATTGGTGTCCATTCGTTCTACATGTCCTAGCCATCTTAAACGTCCAATGCGGAGTTTTTTGACCAGGGGCATGTCGCTGTACAGCTCGTATAGTTCTTGGTTGAATCTTCGTCTCCATAGCCCGTCAACGCAAACGGGACCGAAGATTTTTCGAAGAATTTTCCTCTCGAATCTACCAAGGATTTCTTCATCCGCTTTTGATACAGTCCATGCTTCAGCGCCGTAGAGCAGGACTGGGATGATCAGGGTCTTATATAGGGTTTCCTTAGTAGTTCGAGTGAGGGCTTTACTACTAAATTGCCTTCTTAGCCCGAAGAAACAGCGGTTGGCAAGAGTAATTCTTCGTTTAATTTCTGACGAGATGTTGTTGTCAGAGCTAATAGCGGAGCCGAGGTAGACAAAGTCCCGTACTACCTCAAAGTTATATCTGTCAATGGTGACGTTCTGTCCAATTCGTCGATGTTGTGTGTCCTTTCGTCTTGACAGCATATACTTTGTCTTACCCTCATTTACTGCTAAACCCATTTTCGCCGCTTCCTTCTCTATACTAGCAAACGTGGCTATGACATCACGTTGAGTCCTGCCAATGATGTCAATATCGTCAGCGTATGCTAAAAGTTGCACCGACTTTTGGAAAATTGTGCCTCTGGTGTTGGCTTTGGAGTTTTGCACAATTCTCTCAAGAATCAGATTAAAGAAGTCACATGACAGCGCATCGCCTTGCCTAAATCCTTTTTTGGTATCGAATGTGTCGGTGAGGTCGTTTCCGACCCTGATGGAGCAGCGAGAATTCTCCATCGTCATCCTACACAAACGGACGAGTTTGGGCGGTATACCAAAACTAGACATGGCTCTATACAGTTCGTCTCTATAAATGCTGTCATATGCGGCTTTGAAATCGATGAATAGGTGGTGGGTATCGATTTGGACTTCTTGAGTTTTTTCCAGGATCTGCCGAAGTGTGAAAATTTGATCGGTTGTGGACTTTCCTGGCCTAAAACCACACTGATAAGGGCCAATCAGGTTGTTGGTAAACGGTTTCAGGCGTTCACATATTACGGCAGATAGGATCTTGTAGGCGATGTTGAGGAGACTTATGCCTCTGTAGTTGGCGCAGTTCAGAGGGTCTCCTTTTTTGTGGATCGGGCAAACGATGCTGAGGTTCCATTCTTCAGGCATATTTTCATCCGACCAGATTTGGCTTATGAGTTGGTGGATGTTACTTACCAAGTCATCTCCGCCGGCCTTATAGAGCTCAGCGGGAAGGCCGTCATTTCCGGCAGCCTTATTCCATATCCTCAGCATCGACTGTGTCTCAACTACAATATTTCCTTGTTCATCTCGACAGGATTCTGTTCGAGCCTTGTATCCTTGGCTTTGACGTTTTACACTTTGGTAAAACTTGCGAACATCGTTCCTGGAGTGGCACCTCTCTATATCCTCGATCGCGCGCTTTTCTTGCTCTTTTTTCTTCTTGCTGAAAAGCCGATGTTCTTCCCTTCTTCTTTGCCTATAGAGCTCAATGGCAGCTCTCGTCTTCACCTGCAGCTTAGCCTTGTAGGCCTCGTTCTTGGCTGCGAGCATCTGTCGGCATTCCTCATCAAACCAGGGGTTTCTTGCTGGTGGGCGCGAGAAACCTAGCACTTCAGTTGCGGCTGATCTAATGGCCTGTTGGCATCGTTGCCATTGCTCTTCGACATTCGATGCTGGTGGTATGGTGTTAATCGAGAGGTTAAGGGATACGCGTTGTGCGAAGGTCTTGGCGGTCTCTTGCGATTGCAGTCTTCCGACATTAAATTTTTTCACAGTATTTCTGGATTGTTGTGGCGTGGTGGATATCCGCATTCTTACCTTGGCTGCTACAAGGTAGTGATCCGAGTCGATGTTAGCTCCTCGGAATGTTCGGACATCCAAAATACTGGATGCGTGCCTCTTATCTATCGCAATGTGATCAATTTGGTTGACCGTTCGTTGATCTGGAGACCGCCATGTCCCCTTATGGATATCGAGGTGAGGAAACCGTGTGCTGGCTATAGTGGCATTTCGTTCCGTAGCGAAATCAATTAGCCTAAGTCCGTTACCAGACGTGTTGTCGTGTAGGCTATGTTTTCCGACAATACTTCTAAAGATGTCTTCTCTTCCTACCTTTGCGTTAAAATCTCCCAGCACGATTTTAACATCGTACTTCGGTAGTCGCTCATAGGTTTTGTCGAGGAGCTCGTAGAAGCAATCCTTAGTTGTATCATCTTTTTCTTCCGTCGGAGCGTGAGCGCATATAAGGCTTATGTTGGCGAATTTGGCCTTGATGCGGATTGTTACTATGCGTTCGCTAATGTCTTGGAAACATAAGACTTCTTGCCTAAGTCTGGCACTTATAACAAATCCGCATCCGAATAGTCGCTGTTTCTGCTCACTATAACACGGTCCGTAGTATATGTCACAGTTTTTCATCCTCTTTTTGCCCGGCCCATCCCATCGTATTTCCTGGATGGCAGTAATGTCTGCTTTGTAGCAGTTTAGGGCTTCCGCTAGTTGTTCGCCTGCACCTCTCCTGTTTAATGTTCTCACATTCCAGGTGCAGATACGAACGTCGTTGTCCTTTTTTCGTTTAGCAGGGTCGTCAACAATAAAATCAGTCCTTTCCGAGGCTATTGGTTGCTTCGTAACTATGTTTTTTTTCTGTGGGTGGGTAGTTAACCCAAAGCATAGACAACTACTTCCATTTAAATGACAAGAGGAAGGACTACAAGCGCCATTCTGAACCAGATTGTCTTAAATGTTCAAAACAAGTCCAGGAATAAACAAAGATAAAAGTCATTACGAAAGGTTCGTCAATTAAAAATTGAAAAGTTCAAAACTAAGCTTAACACACAAATCTACACATTTTCGACAAAAAAGCTTGATGTCAAAACAACTGTCAAGTGCCTTTGAAAATTGATGCTCAACAATCATGCTCATGGTGCAGTGGTTGGTTCGAATTTTCGATGTAGATAGGTCACAAAATCAGTAGGTGCTGCCGGTCATTGAGATGTTTTCGAGATGCGAGATATTCAACAAGCTGACGAGTTATCAGCGTTTCCACGATCTCGGTAAGGAGAGAGTAGTTGCAATTTGTCAGTATTTAGAGGCAGGTGAAGATTCCCCTATTTTGGTACAGCCCAAAGTACTTCTGAGTAGAAAAGATATAGAAAAAGCAAAGGGATTTGGAAAGGGTCCATATGAAAGAAGCTAATAGTGTTTTTACAAACGTTAAAGCATACTTTTTAAGAACAATGGTGGATATACCATCAAAAAGCCACGGGTCCAGAGCTAAAAAATTAACGGCGAAGAGGGAAGAGTCCTTGACGCCTTTTCTTAAAATAAATTATACCAAAAAGTTACCATTAAAGGCCATCTAATGACAGCCTTCGGACAGACTAACGTTCAGACCACAGCATGAACATAAAAATGGTGAAATTTCGATGGACACTGTTTCTCAGGTTTAATTAGTGGAAATTTGATGAACAGAGTAAAATAAAAAAAAATTGTTCTCGATAGGTTGATGAAGCTCGAAAATATTTCACTGAAAGCGCGTACTTCAACTAAAATATGAACGAAAACGCATTTTAAAATTATGCAGTTGGAATTCAAAATCCATCCAAGAATAAAAGGCTAATGATTTCCACACCTATCACCCTTCGGGAACAGCGAGAGGCGGATCGTCCTTGTTTATTTAAGACTGCATCGAACAATACGAAGACCTAAAAATAGAGCTTGATACTACGCAGATGTGCAATTTTAAAAAAATTCAAAATGTTGATCAAAAACTGTAAAAAAATTGTGACTCGGGGTCGTCAAACATTTTTAAAAACTTGAACAATTGAATAGTGACCCCGCCAATATTTCAAAAAAAAAAAACAAATCTTGACCACTTTTAGCAAAATTGAAATTTATCGTGACCTATGGGTTTGTCAAAAATTTCAAAAAATTGAAAATTTTGATCAAGAACTAAAAATTATCTTGATCTCGGGGTAGTTAAAAAATTTGAAAAATTTCAAATTTTGATCAGAAACTGAAAATTATGTGATTTTACTAACATGCTTCAATCCCTGAACCCTAATTTAATTATTGGCAGCGATTTCAATGCGAAACATAAGTTCTGTGGTTCTAGATACATCTCGCGAAAAAGTAGAATGCTCTGTAAGGAGCATTCTCGTAGAAACCGACTAATCGGACATATCTATCACTACTCTCATATCTATGAATGATTTTGACCTACCCTCGGAATAAAAATTCAAATCGTGAGTAAAGCCAATCCTTTCCTAAGTATGTGCATATTTGATAAGAAAATAAGCGAAAATATTTCAAATGAGAGCATCAACCTTTTCTTCTTACTATCAAGCATTGAAATCTCACCCATATTTATAAACGTGATACAAGACGAAAGTCGACAAGTCTATAATTACATACAGAGCCTCCAACACCCAGCTTCGCCATTCATAAGTTGCAATAACAAAAATTAATATCCAGGAAGAAGCATAACAGCTCTACACCGATAAGAAAGATGGGGATTAAAGCTGCTAATTTTCCATGCAGATCTGTAATTCCCAGAATTGTCCGATTATGGAATACAAAGCAAGAATGAGGGATTTATGTCTACATATTTGTGACTCAGTTATAAAGGGGATTTCTTAAAAAATTAACGTTGATAAGCCATCCCCTGAAACAATATTTTTATTAAAATATTAATCGCAGGTCTGAGAACGTTCAGTAGCTTAATGTCGATCGGACGTGGTACTTCTCTAAGCAGTTTCAACGGATTAAAGATTGCATAATGTGTTTTAATTAAATAAAAAAAAAATTATTGTAAAATGTTTTCGTTTAGAGTGCTAGTGCTAGTATTAACATTATCCTTTCAAATAGTGCTAGGAGTTGATGAGCTTTATTTAAGCAAGAGTAATGAAGTGTAAGTGTCGGTTATTGATTAAGAAATATGAAAGGTTTATGATATGCCTGTGGAATTATCAAGGTGTAACTTATATCCAAAAATAACAGAATAGTGTTTTTTATAAGAAAGTTCAACTGAAGTAGTTAAACGAAAATCTATTTTGGTTTTGATCCTTTTTTTTAAGACCGTAATATTATGAGAACTTCAAAATAATCCGTGATACATCGAAAAAAGCTATAGGTACTCATTCAGTAGAAAGTGTGAGGAGATGAATCCGAAGGATTGTAGTCTCAACAATGTGAACAACAAATCTCAGGTACTTTAGATGAGGATTCGGTTGTACGGATTTGCGGTAGGTCTTCTGAAAAGCTAGGTATGACTGCTTTCTTGAGCATGTGCATAATTCACTTATTTTATGTAATTGGATCCTCTTTACGAAACCGATGATCTTCAGTTGCGCAACTGAAGGCATTGCATGCACACTTGCAAAGAAGTTTTACAATATATGTCCAGCTGTAATCTATGTAATTGGTAACTTGAGCCTGTTCAAATGCATAAAAATACAAATTATATAGAAGTGAATTATTTTATTTTACAAAAACTACGCATGTCGAAGCAAACAAAATATTAATTGCAATAATTTTTTCAAAACTATTTTAATACCCCTCCTCTTGAAGAAATTCTGGAAAAAGTACATGACAGTGAATTACACAACATAAATCCTTTTGATTCCTTGACTTCCTTTTCATACCGCACGCTGAAAAAACATCGTTTATGATCAGTGATCACCAGAAACATGAATACGCATTTTGAATACGAATTTTGTAATACGCAAATTTTTATCTTAAGCAAGAAACAAAAAGGATTGCTTCTACGAGCTCCTCGACAAAACCTATGAGCGACTACCAAAGTACGATGTTAAAATCGTGCTGGGAGATTTTAATGCAAAGGTAGGAAAAGAACACATCTCTAGCAGTATTGTCGGAAAATATAGCCTATACTAAAACACGTCCGGCAACGGACTTATGCTTATTGAACGGAACGAAATGCCACTATAGCCAGCACACCTCGATATTCATAAGAGGTCATGGAGGTCTCCAGATCAACGAACAGTCAACCAAACTGATCAAATTGCGATTGACAAGACACACGCATCCAGTATTTTGGATATCCGAACATTCCGAGGGGCCAACATAGACTCAGACCACTATATCTTGTTGCAGCCTAGGTAAGGATGCGGCTATCCACCACGCCACAACAAACCAGAAATGCTGTGAAAAATTTAATGTCGAAAGACTGCAATCGCCAGAGACCGCCAAGACCTTCGCGCAACGCGTATCCCTTAACCTCTCGATTCGCACCATACCACCAAATCCCTGGTTTGATGAGGAATGCCGACAGATGCTCGCAGCCAAGAAAGAGGCCTGCAAGGCTAAGCTGCAGGTGAAGACGAGAGCTGCCATTGAGATCTATAGGTAGAGAAGAAGGGAAGAACACCGGCTTTTCAGAAAGAAGAAAAAAGAGCAAGAAAAGCGTGAGATCGAGGATATAGAGAGGTGCCACTCCAGGAACGATGTTCGCAAATTTTACCAAAGTGTTAAACGTCAAAGCTAAGGATGCAAGGCTCGAACAGAATCCTGTCGAGATGAACAAGGAAATATGTATCGTAGTTGAGACACAGTCGATGCTGAGGATATGGCAGAAGCACTTCTGCAGACTGTTAAACGGCGATGACGAACAACATTCCGCTGTCAGGCAGAACAAACCATTTTATATTGGCAACGGCAGCGAAATCTGCCAACCACCCGACATAAGTGAAGTGAGGATAGCAATATATAAACTCAAGCTTAATAAGGCCGCCGGGAATGACGGCCTTCCCGCTGAGCTATATAAAGCTGGCGGAGACGACTTTGTAAGTAACATCCACCAACTCATAAGCCAAATCTGGTCGGATGAAAGCATGCCTGAAGAATGGAATCTCAGCATCATTTGCCCGATCCACAAAAAAGGAGACCCTCTGAACTGCGCCAACTACAGTGACATAAGTCTCCTCAACATCGCCTATAAAATCCTATCTGCCGTAATATGTGAACGTCTGAAACTGTTTACCAACAACCTGATCTGCCCTTATTAGCGCTGTTTTAGGCCTGCAAAGTCCACAACTGATCAAGTATTCACACTTTGGAAGATCCTGGAAAAACCCAAGAGGTTCAAATCGATACCCACCACCTATTTGTCGATTTTAAAACCGCATACGAAACCATTTATAGAGACGAACTAAACAGAGCCATGTCTAGTTTTGGTATACCGCCCAAACTCGTCCGTTTGTGTAGGATGACGATGGAGAATTCTCGCTGCTCCGTCAGGGTCGAAAACGACCACCTCACCGACACATTCGATACCAAAAAAGGATTTAGGCAAGGCGATGCGCTGTCATGTTATTTCTTTAATTTGATTCTTGAGAGGATTGTACAAAACTTCCGAGTTTTTATAAGAAAACGCCCCCAAAAAGTGGACGCGGGTTAAAATGATCCTTAGATGAAATGTTCATATTAATAGTACCAATGTTTTTGCATCGACATTTTTTTTCGAATGACTGAAAAATTTGACAAAAAGTCGGTTTTTGCTAAAAACGCCGCAAAAGGAGCCTTCTTCGGACAGAGAGTCTATATACCAAATTTCATCACTTTAGCTTAAATTTAAGCCCCAAAACTCGGTGACATACAGAAGGATGGACAGACAAACATAGCTAGATCGACTCACTTAGCGATTCTAAGCCGATTCACATACTTTAAGGTATAACTTTCCAAAGTATTTCTCTCTGTTACAAGCTTAATGTCAAAACTAATATAACCCTATGTGATAGGGTATAGGAAAATAAATGGAGGAACCCTGAACGGCGTTAACTTGGCAAAGCCCAGTAGCTAACTACACATCAATTGTGCTTATTTTACTTCCCCTTGGTAACCACCGAATGCAGGTCGCATCCAGCTGATCACATATATAACTGGGGTCGAAGAATTACCACAAAAGTTATCGAGTCATACGTGACTGATAAATGTTGATTTGGTATGATCGCATACGAAATTCGAGTATCGAATATCGAATTAAAAGGTTCAATAAAATTAAAATTTCATTTCTTTCGATCAATGGACTCACAATGTCCATCTTCTGACTAACATTCAGAGAAAAACAACATTTGTCAGCCAGCAAACATCGATGTAGCAGAATTTTGCTAGTACAATTTTTACAATTTTAAAGTGCATTCGATTCGTATGTGATCATCCCAATATAGTTCCTAAGGGCAACTAGTTATAAACCGGATAAGGAATCCTTGGTCGTTATGAGCGATCAGAAATTGGGAAATATTCGGTCCCGTATTGACAACTATGGGACGAAGATTCAACCAAAATATGTACAAGCTTTTCACCGACAAGCTTTGTACCCATTGGACGTTTGATATGGCCAAAGAAAATGTACACGAATAATCCGATTAGCCCGGAATATAGCTACCTACTTCTATTTGCGTAGATACGTCGAGTTGATTAAGGCTGGTTTCTACTTGTGCGCGCCGCTTAAGGCGATGCGACGTCTGCCCGGGAAACGGAGACTATGCCCGTCGACTTTGCACTAAGTGGAGTGCAAGGAAGTGTTACGGAATCCCGCTTCTTATAATCTCGTTTTTCAAAAATCCCATCAGCTAAACTCCTATTGTGTTATAAGCCCGATTTTGAAAATCCCGATTATTCTAAATCCCGACGGATCGGATCCCATAATTCACGGAACATTTGAATTTTACGCCATTCAATAGTGTTGCCAACGGAAAAAAAATTACAATGTGACAGTTGACAGTTCGGGGTTAGTAAAATTGGAGCGCTATAAGAGCGATTAAATAATGAAGGTTTATCACCTACAGTCCGCAATTTTCAAACAATATAGGGCCGTCGTATTGATTTAAAACCATAAACTGTGAAGAGAAGAACAAAAATTCATGTATCCTGTCACATCGAAGCAGTTCGAGAGAGTATTGCTGACAGTCCAGGTACATCAATTCGGCACCGGAGAGGCATGTTGGTTGAAGCCCAGGTTCATTCCGCACTGTATGGCCACTTAAGTGAGTAAAAAGGAGTCAATAAAAGATTTAGGCCATTGAGACAAAGGGATCCCAATATCTTGTGTCAGGAATTGCAATATACAAATAATAATGCTTAACGCTTGAGAACTAGTTATGAATGAAAAGGGTCTTACTGACCAGAGCTAATTTTGTCTTTTACAAGTAAATACTCTACATGCATCTAAATTTCCATCAAAATAGATAAATTTTGGTCGTATACGCCTATTCTTAAACATAACTTTCAGACCATTAAATGATATTGAATGCATTTATTGAATTTTATACATAAAACGTTTTATATCCACACTAAGGGCCACTTGCCTGAAATTCATCAAAAAATACTGAATTCAATAATTTGCTAAGTCCAGGATACAGGAGGTTTGAGACTTGTCCTTTTTTTTAAGTAATTAGCTACATTTCACTGAAATAATTTTCAATACTTAAATTTTTCACCGCACTTGTCAGTATTATTAGGTGACGATTTTTCAAAAAATGGTTGTTAAATCGTCACTTAAGAAAACTGACAAGTACAAGTGTGGTAACACATTTATGTGTTTGAAATTATTTCGTCATACTTTGAACCACAAAACCAACGTTGGCTATATCAAAAAGATTCACCTTAGACGTTTAACCTTACTTTTTCCAGAAATCTCACAACAAATGAGAGTTCATTAGAACCCCATGAAACGGAACTATCTACCAAATCAGATAAAGTGTTTGTATTAGTACTCACTCCTTAAAGACATCACACAATTACTTTCACAAGTTTTTTTTTTAATTGCAGCTTCCATCATCGTTTGAAGCGTGAATCACCGATACACATTACCTTCAATAGGAAACGAAATACTGCCCCCTGCAGCAAACCTTGGCAAGTCCTACCACAAAGTGTCAACCATGCGTGTACGATCGACAAATGTAGAGTGTCCTGCAAAGAACCAAATCACATATTTCCAAGTGGATTGAAGCAATTTATCATGACTTGCATAGCAGGAAGATGGCGTTATCCTTTTGAAAATAATGTTGTTCCAGATTGTTTACGTATGGGAATTTTTGCTATCACCAATTGCGTTGGATAATTTCAAATTGAATATTTTTTCAACAGCTGTTTGCGTACCACCTTGTCAGAATAATGGAATCTGTTTGGAGTCTGGACGCTGCGAATGTCCGGAGAATTATGACGGGCGATTTTGTGAACATAAAAAGTCTCTATGTGAGATGAAACCAACTTGTGTACATCCTTTGATGTACTCTTTTGTCAATTGTAGTAGTGAGTAAGTATTGTCGGGAAATACGAAATTTTTGCCGGATTTTTGGTAACGTATTCCTGTATCTTTTCGACAGAAAATGTTCTTATAACTGCATGGACGGATACCAATATCCAAATGGGGTGAAAACCATTGTTTTAGAATGCCTAAATGGTGAATGGATTGATTCAACCAATGGAGTGAGAAGCGTACCTGATTGTGAACGTAAGTTGTGAATCCCATAGGGTTCAGTCACTGATTAGCTAATCAGCGTTTATTAATAAGGGGGTAAAACAACAATTTAGCAAAATAGGCAGACTTCATACTCGCATTTCCTCGAATCGAGTATGAGCTCTGCTAATCTGCTTAAAACAGGACAATTTAACATCTTAAATTCATCTTAACATCTTAAATTAAGATATCAGAACATTCAAAAGTATTTTGTGGTTTGCTAATAGGACTATCTTAACCAAAAAAAAATACAATGGAGAGGAGAAAGAACTTTACCAAAATATTTTTGTATGACTCACAGATCTCCTACAAATTTCTACGTGAAGGGCTAGGCTTTCGATTTCCACACATATCCACTCTTCTTAAGGGATTCTAGTCAGGGTTCATAAATAATGCTCCTAATTCTTTAAAATCGAAAAAACGTGGTTTTAATTTTGACGAAATTCTAAACGATGGATACGAAGATCTTGGATTAGAATTGACGCCTTTATATGCAAACGAAATAATTGGATTTTGTTTGTTGGTTGGAAAAGCATTCAGAATTATTTTGTTTCCACACTATCGCGAACAGCAGCAATGTTTTCTGCAGTACCTACGAGCTGTACGAGCATGTACTGGTGTTTTCACATCTCCTACAGACCCGGTTTGCTCAAATTTTTGCACGATTTTTTCGATTGTATGCACATGGGACGATGCAAGATATGCATTTTGATTTGGCCCAATTTCATAATAAGCCTGAATAACTTTAAAGGCCTGCTCAGAACGCATATCTGTAGCTGGTATCTGTAGGACTGTAGCTGAGTGAAAAGTTAAAAACAAGGCAACCCGTAAGCGCTTCCACAATGTGTATCTTCGTGAATCTGTAGCTTGAAGTTAAATAGAGGGCAACTTCATGCAAGAAATGTATCTCCCTTTTGACAGCGATGCAAGATACCAGCTACAGATATGCATTCTGAGCAGGCCTTAATGCGTTGCCCGACTCACCGATTTTTGGGATCGACTCAGAATCGCTAGCTGAGTCGATTAAGCCATGTCTGTCTGTCCGGCCGTCCGTCTGTTCGTCACCGATTTTTGGGCCTTAAATTTTGAGCTAGGATAATGAAATTTGGTATATAGGATCCTTGTCCGTGCCACCAGAACAAGTGTAGAAAATTTTGAAATCCGCCCACTGCCACGTCCCCTTTTCAGAAAAACGTAGTTTTTGGCCAAACCATAAGGAATTTAAAAAAAAGTGTCTGAGAAGCGTAGTTAGACAATCGTAATATCTATATTTTGTTCATATAAAGTTTTTTTGCCACGCCCACTTTTTGGGGCGTTTTTAATAAAAAAAAAATTTTACGGTCAAATTTTAAAATTTTCGAAAAAAAAATTGATGCAGAGTCATTAGTCATATTAATATGAACATTTCATCTATAGAACATTTTAACCCACTCCCACTTTAAGGGGGCGTTTTTATATAAAAACCATTTTTATACACTACCCCATAACATATGCAGGAGAAAAACCTTGTCTTTTGTAGAACCGTAAAATTTGTTGCGACAATGACATTTTCTATGTTTAATCTCCATCGTGTCTTAAGCCATGTCCACATTTTGGTAACATTAGTTTTGCAGATGGGATGGGATAGGGTATTCAATGATCCGCACAGCGGATTGTAGCCTTCCCATATGTTTTTAACTTTTCACTCAGCTACAGATAAGCATTCTGGTCGGCCCTTTAACTACCCGTTATTACGTTTATTCCTGTCGAAAAAGAATTAAAAAGCAATAATCACAGAATTCAAATTCTCTTAGCAAAAGGTGCATTGAAATTGAATCACAATGAGTGAGATTTAAAATACGACAGAGAAATGCTCTACCTACTAGTAGAAGTAACTACCCGCCGGAATTCAGTGACCAGTGAGTCCTCTACTCCTCTCCCATAGGCCACAGCCTGTTGTTGTTCTCCTATCATCGTTCAGTTTAACGCCAAGGTCAACCCAGAACCCAAATGTCCCAAACCCAACAACAATGTCACCTGCTTGTCTGCAATTCAAATATTCATCCAACGTGGTTAAGCTCATTCTCTCACACACCTCTACAAGGGTGTGAACTGAAGTACTGAACACTGAACTGTGACTGTGAGTGTGAGCTGTGTGTGACACACACACAGTTCACACATCACACCCTTGTAGATGCAGAGTCGAGTCGCTGTCGCTTGGCTTGGAATGCAAAGCAAGCAAACAAGAAATGCACTCCATGCCCACGGACGATATGGAAAAAAACTCAGCCTAGCCACTCAAAAAGATCAGCAGTGAGCAGGTTGCATGCAGCTTTCAGCCTGTGGCTTGGAGTTGGAGCAGAGTTGAGTTGAGTATTTAGTTATTGTATTCTCATTCTGCAATCTGCAATGCTTGCCGTTTGGTTGCGTTTGGTCGAGTGTTGTTTAAAGTGCGCGATTTGGTTTATTTATTTTGCTAGTTTTATTGTTTATTTATTAGACCCAGTGCAATGTTTTATTCCATTAAAAAGTGTTTTAGTTTTCCATTTCGATATTTTCTAAAGTCTTCTCAAAATGAATTACGTATTCGCCTACATAAAAAGAAACACATGCTATGACAGAGAAGCATTCATTATTTTACCGCAATCGAATTTTCTGGAATGTGGTGAATTTATGTCCAGACTCCAGACGTGTTTCTGCGTGTTCTACCTGGTGAGTCTTTCTTTGTTTTGATTTATTGTTGTAGAAAGTGAATTACAAATCAACTTGTTGGATCATGCGTTACATTTATTAGTATTTAGTTGCCTATAACAAATTAAGTTTTGATTTTTTTTTTGGTGAAGATTTGCTCGAATTGTTGTCTGTCATTAAGGGTAACATGCACCAGCTAATTTATTCAACTATCCAGGTATGGGGAATTTTATTAGCAAAACAAAGTGGAATTAAATGGACTGGTAGTGGTAGCTTGTGATTTAAGAAATGCGTTCGTGTTATCATTCGTTTAGTTTTTGTGATTAAAGGTTAGCCGAGTCAATATATTTATAAATAATTTTAATAGTCCGTACTGTAGGTGACTGATATAGGATAGGTACCCCAAAGATCTAAAGAATTTCTTTTACTTAGTTTTTAATTATTTTACTCATGTTTTCTTATATAAATGAAACAGAGATAGAAAGAAATGAACAGTAGCAACTAGCAAGCCTGCAAAATGTAACAATTTTATTGACAACTGAAGGCTTACATGCAAATTAAAATTACATTTGTTTATTAAAAAAACATATAAGAAGGCTACAATCCGCTGTGCGGATCGTTGAAGACCATCCTATTGCATAAAATATTGAAAATGACGTTATCACAACATATTAGGTCTGTTCCCGTACAAAATAATATTTACTGATTCTTACTGATTTTTATTTAAAACCTTTCCCGTACGGAAGTTTTGCATGCAAATTATTTTCCGCAGTAAAAATCAGTAAATATTAAAATGTAGGTACGGGAACAGACCTATTGTTCAGACGGTTTATCAAAATCTTTTATGGTTCGACAAAAAAAAACAAAGTTTTTCTATTGCATATGCCTTGGAGTAGTGTATACAAATGGTGTTTGTAGGAAAACGCACCCAAAAAGTAGGCATGGGTTAAAATTCTCTAGAGACGAAATGTTCATATTATCATGATTCATGACCAATGATCTTACATCGAATGCTTTTTCAAATACTTTAAAAATGTACCAAAAAGTGCATTAAAAACGCCCCCAAAAAGTGGGCGTGGCAAAAAACTTTACATAAACGAAATATAGATATTAAGATTCTCTAAATATGTTGTTCAAACACTTTTTTTTAAATTCTTACGGTTTGGCTAAAAACTACGTTTTTCTAAAAAGATGGCGTGGCAGTGGGCGGATTTTAAAAAAAATTACACTTATTCTGCATCGTCGGCTAGAGAGTCTATATACCAAATTCCAACACTAGCTCAAAATTTAAGGCCCAACAAATCGGTGACACACAGACGGACGGACGGACTGAACGACAGACATGTCTAGATCGACTCAGCAAGCGATTCTGAATCGATCCATATACTTTCAGGTATATCTATTGAATTTATTTCTCTATAGGGGTATTCATGCAACGTCGGAAAGTCGTCGTAAACGTTGTAAACTTGATAAAATTACGACGTGATAAAAGAACTGTCAAAATTTGTATGGGAAATCTTTTCTAACAATACCGGCATTTTCTCACAGGAATTCGGTGCGTAAACTTTTGAAATGCTATTTTGACATTTAATCAGTCACTTTCACACATCAAACGTATGCGCTAAACTGAAAAAAATTATCGAGAATGGAAAGAAAACAATAAGAACAAAATTCTATCAATAAATAAATTACTAAATTGAGATTGAATTCATTGGGTTACCGCATTATTTAGTGGTGCAGTTTTAGGGTCGTTCATGAAACGTCGTCGTAAAATTATAATCTTTCACACGTAATAAAATTACGACGTTGCATGAATACCCTTTATGTTACAAACTTAATGTCTCGTACATTTTAACTCCTATAGTCCTATCGAATATGCTATAAATAGTTTGCTAATATTCGTATATACCTTCATTTCTTCTTTAGAACATTTTAACCCACGCCTACTTTTTGTCGTACGATTTTTAAACCCTATCCAATGTCATTTTCGACATTCTATTCATATAAAGTTTTAAACTACGCCCATGCATTTTCAGGATGGGATAGGGTAATAAACTATTTGCACAGCGGATTGTAACCTTCTCGTTCTCATATGTTTTTGACAGTTGTCGTGACCACAATTAAACAATTTATTCACTTTCTTTTCGGCTGTCAATAAGGCTGCGAAGTGCGAACCGAAATATTGTTCACCAAGTTTTAATGAAAATAAATGGCCCCAGGGGCCGAATTCCGCATCGGTGTGTTTTGATGTGTACCTACACGAAAAATTGTGTGCACTGTCTAGTTCCGATTCCGCGAGCGTGCAAGTGAGTTTTTTTTTTGACAGTTGTCGAGTAGGTACACAAGTAAACAATAAAGAGCCGACCAGAATGCGTATATGTAGCTGGTATCTGTAGCTGAGTGAGAAGAAACACGGCAACCCGTAAGCACTCACACAATGCGTATCTTCGTGAATCTGTAGCTTGAAGTTGAATAGAGGGCAACTTCATGCAAGAAATGTATCTCCCTTCTGACAGCGGTGCAAGATAGAAGCTACAAATATGCATTCTGAACAGGTCTTAAGGGTATTCATGCAACGCCGTAATTTTATTACATGCAAAAGATTGTAATTTTACGATGACGTTTCATGAACGACCCTAAAACTTCACCACTAAATATAAAATAATGCGGTAACCCACTGAATTCAATCTCATTTTAGTAATTTACAAAAAAAATAAAAATACAAATTTTTGGCGCAACAGGCTCGTTAGTACCCAGGGCCTAGCTTTCTCACAACCATTCATGTGTGCGTGTGTACTTCTTGCACGATGGCGCGACCTCCTGTTTTATGCCGACTCCGAACGGCTAAGTTGAGATAAGCTATTCTTGACAATTGATACTACTCGGATGATTTGTCAGATCATCACGAGAGGAGGGCCAGTGAAAAATCATTTAGGTGTTGCTACGGCTGGGAATCGAACCCAGACCTCCTGCGCGGCAGTTCATCGCACTAACCATCGCGCCACTGAGCCCTCATTTTAGTAATTTAATTGATAGAATTTTGTTCCTATTGTTCTCTTTGCGGTATCGATAGTTTTTTTTCAGTTAAGGTCATATGTTTGATGTGTAAAAGTGACAGATTAAATGTCAAAATAGCATTGCAATAGTTTACAACGTTTACCATCTCAGTTTACGCAACCAATTCCTTTGAGAAAATTCCGATAGGTATTGTTGGAAAGATTTCCCATAGGTACAAATTTTGACAGTTTATTTATCACGTCGTAATTTTATCACGTTTACAACGTTTACGACGACTTTCCGACGTTGCATGAATACCCCTTATTTATTTACTCTCTTTTCGGCTGTGAATAAAGCAGCTTGAAAAAATTGGGCGAACCGAAAATATTGTTCACCACGGTGTATGAAAATGAATTCTGTTCACTCGGCTGACAAAAAATATTCATTTAGCACACTTAAACTCACAGCATGTTACGGAATCGCACAAATAGCTATGGGTGTACACAGGTAGGTAGTCAATGTGAGTTTTGTGAAGTGTTTACACAGGCGTAAAACCCAAGCATGCGGAATTTGGCCCCAGGTCTGTACGTCTGTTATTCCTTTCGTAGTTTTTATGGCCGACGAGATCGTTTGATTTAACACCTCTAGACATTTTTTTAATGGGGCTACATTAAATCATTGGTCTACACCAACAAGCCGACGACGTTAGAGGAGCTCTGAGTCAATATTGAACGAGAAGAAGCGGCCTTATATGGTCGAAATGTGCTGCCGAGTCATCGAAAATTGGGTTCAACGTATCGACCGTTGCAAACGTTACCGTGGTGGGTATATGTATGAAGTCAAATTCCATTCATAAACGTTTTGATAGTAATTCAAACGAATGCAACTTTGTTTTTAGAAGTTGTCGAGTACTTAATGAAAGACCCTTCATATACCTCTCACAAGCGAGGCGAATATATAACGCGAAAGCAACTACTTCTACCCGAAATGCCTGCCTATGTGTGCTAATTCTGCTCTTAGTATGTGTATTGGAAGCTGAAGTATGTCTACTGGTTCTGGTAGTTCGCTACAATTCTGCATAGTACTCATATTAGTTGTTAGTTGGACTGTCCAACTACAATGAGCACAGACCTTGTACCTATTCAGATATTCTAGGAAAAGCGCAACTTCACCCCAAATTCTGATTACGGTTCAAAAATATTAAGGGAAATATTTTTTGTCATCTCTTTTTCAAAAATCTAAATTTAAGACTAGATATATATTTCTTTCCCCATAATTTCCCAAATACTTAATAAAATCCATTTTTCAGCAATATGTGATCCTTCATGCAAAAATGGCGGCACATGCATATCCCCAAACAAATGTGAATGCCCATTGGATTTCAAAGGCAGTCATTGTCAATATGGTACTACTAATATATTCTATATGATGATAATGATGAATTATTAACGAGTATCTTTACCAAATTTAGATTTACAAAATGTATGCAGCGAGGAACTAATGGAATTCAATGGCAACCCTTTATGTACGTTTGGCGAAGAGGAGCGAACTTGTAAGCTATCCTGTGAGAAAGGAGCTAATCTAAGTGATGGAACAGAATTTTTGGAGTACAAATGCAGTTACAGCACTGGGAAGTTCTCACCGCCAATACCAATTTGCGTGTATGGTAAGATGAAGTCCTATTTGGCAACTAGTACCCAGTTTTTTAGCGCTGAGTTGATTCTGAGTTAAAGCAGATTTTTAAAACTAATGGAAACTCATCAAAGTTGTTGGGTTAACTCGGTGTTAACTCAGCAAAGGCATGATTATCAAAGTTAACTCGAGGTTAATCCTGAAACTGGGATGATCTCGCACTAAAAAGCTGGCCCTAAAGTCTCCTTTTTGACTCTCAGTTGAATTTAACCGATGGTTGTTCGAATTCGAACTTGATAACAATTGGTTAAAGTTGATCTACAGCAAACAAGCAGGTCCTTAATGGAATTCAATTATTTTCTTTATTTTTTTTTGACATTGAGCTGCCGTCTTCCTATCCGTTGTATTGGGGTAAACCTCTACAAGCGATGGCCCCTAAAAGAGGAATATGCAACTTATGGTCAGGCAGTAATGTCAAAACCTTTGATGGGACTCTTTTCAAGTAAGTAATGTCTTTCAGAAAGTTTGGGTAAGTAAACATAAAATATCTGGCATTAACGCCCCTTGCCGGACTTCAAAACTAGCTTCTCAATTCAGTTATCTTTGGGAAGATATCACTTTTTGGAACAAAGAATGGTTCCTAATATTTAATGAACGGCAAATTCGAGAAGTTTCTCATGGAGAGTGTTATACTCCTGGAAGTGTGTCAGGCTTTCGCGAAAATGCGGTGGATTTGAACCAATGACCGAGAGCTTAGTAGTCCAACAAACTAGCCACTGGGCCACTGCACTCACACGTATATATATAAGCTTTTGGACATATCGAGTTCCAACCCTTGAGGATGTTGACATTTTTAAAGGTTTGAATAACTTATTCATCTTATGTTCCTATTGACTAGTCGACTTTAAGAGTTGAACGGCTTATCAGGTTTAGGTGCTTAAGTAGAATTTGTAATAATAATGAGTCCCGAAACGGGAAGGCTTTGTTTAAAAAGGACTCAACGATGCTTTTTGTATCGCTGATAACCCAAATTCTAAGTGGGTAACTCACGCCTCGTCCAAAAAATAATATAAAACAAGTTTTTCCCACAAAGGGGTGTAGGGTGGCTTACAGTTCTGTTTGAAGAGGTAATTATGTGTGTTCAGTCAAATGTCTATAATGTTCATAAAAATTCGCCACAAAAGATCCGGCGAGGATTTCTCGCAGTCATCATTATACTGTATCGGATCGTCCCTAGGTATATCTCACGGGATAGCTTACCATACTGCTTTACTCGATTTTATTCTGGCGCAATGGTTAACACACACAAACGTCTGAATTCAATGACATTGATCAGGCTACGAATGAATAAAGAAGCTAGGTTTGAGGCCCTGTATGGGAGATGTGCTATAAATTGCAGCGCAAAAGGTCTGAAATTGACGAAGTCAGGCTATGGATCAACATTGGTCAGTATGGGACATGTGCGTTAAATTTCAGCGCAAAAGGTCTGAATTCGGTGACATTGGTTAGGCTACGGATGAATGAGGAAGCTAGGTTTGAGGCCCTGTATGGAACATGTGCGATAAATTGCAGCGCATATGGTCTGAATTCTGTGACATTGGTTAGTCTATGGATCAACATTGGTCAGGCTATGAATGAATGAAGAAGCTATGTTTGAGGCCCTGTATGGGACATGTGCGATAATTGCAGCACATAATGTCTGTATTCGATGACATTGGTCAGGCTACGAATTAACACCACATTGCTAAGGTAGCATTTCAAATCAATTTATTTTTTGCAGAACCCCCTTATCTGGTTCATACACACTGGCGGAAGAGTCAACGGAAGCATTCAAAGTGACCATGAAAACATGTCCTCCAAACTCTGCGTATAACTGTCCACACAAGCTTGAAATTACGTTGGGATCGAAATTCTACACTCTGGAAAATAAAGGTTAGTAGGATTTTTCAAAATCCAAAAAGTCCAAAAAGCTTAAAAAATGTATCCATCAGATGATAAAATCCGATTTTCAACACCCAACGAGGACCTTCCAATTCCTATTAATATTGATGCGATCCAGGTCAAGCATATTGCGGAAAATGTACGAGTTACCGCGTTTTCTGGTAAATTATCAATCCTATGGGATCGACATCAATACGTTGACGTGGTAATTGGAAAAGACTATTGGAATCGTACCGGTGGAATATGCGGCACCCTGGATGGAACCTATCGAAATGATTTCACCACAAAAGATGGTGTTCTTGTCAAAACGCCAGAAGAGTTTGTTTATTCGTGGAGACTGCAGGATAACTCCCCGGTACCATATGCACAGGCCAAAGTTGATTTGTTTAAACAATGTGAGGCTCAGACACAGAGGAACGCCATCAAATTTTGTGAAAATCTATTGTCGAATCCCAAGCTGGAGGGGTGCTTTAATGTAACAAACAGGATAATTATGGTTTTGAGCAAATCACTTAATATTCTTTTTTTTGTAGAGGCTTAATTTTGACACACTATCTAGGACCTGCATTAATGATTACTGCAACTGCGAGGATAAAAATCACCCGGAAACCTGTGTATGCATGGTTGTCGCGATACTTGTCAAGCAATGCAAGTTTATTGGCAAAAAATTGGACCATGACTGGAGAAATTTGGAAATTTGTCGTAAGTCTTTTTACAAAGTAATATGATCTTGTTTCAGGCTGTAAATCCGTCTGTCCACTGTCACTATTTTAAATTAAATTATGCCAAGTTTCGACATATTCAATTTGACATTGTTGCTGCATCCCCGCAATCACTATACTTGTGGTTCCTCTTAGACAAACGAATGGTATCGCTTTGGGTGGGCGATGTATGCACAGGAGTAATCTGTTGGAAATAGAATGTTCCGCAGTATCAAACACTTAAAGAAATAAAAGAAAAAAAACTTTTTTACCTTTTCTATGAGCTACACAATTTATTTGACTTACAGTCAGAAACGAACTAACTTCAGTTAATTTCATAATAAAATACACCAGATCGGTTTAGTCAAAACTGACTAGATCGGTGGTGAAAGCTTAATTTATTACTACCAAGTGTGGTAAGTTATCCTAATGAGTGAGTTACTTCACTAACAACTCTATAATCCATATAGAGTAGCTTTCTTCTTCTTTTCTTCCTTTTACTTTAATTCCTGGCACGCGACAAAAATGTTTGTTGAGCTACGATGTTTGTAGAGGGGGCAAGAACTACCCCCGTCCGACGAGTTTAGCCGTGCGATCACAAGCGTGGTGCGCCCTTCTCTCCAGCATCGAAGCTACCCCTGTGGACAAGCTAGACTCACAACAATCGTCTTAACAATTTAAAGCGCCTTAAGATATGCAAATAATTTGTATAGTTAACACAAATATAAGATCTATATCCCGATAATATTGCATATCCTCAGGCGTAAACAGACATAATTTAAGCCAAACAGAATGTCAATGAGCTTTTCTAGTGTTTCCGAGAGTAATACTTCTACTCAGAAAAGTTTAAGTGGACATCCTTGTCTGGAAATTGATTTTAGGTATAAAAACTTCCATATTGCAGAAAACCGATGACCAGTAGCAAAGAGTATAGAACTACATATAATGCGCATCTCATACAACGAAAATTTACTATGTGGGGTATTGATATTCGGCCCTATCGAGGTATCCGTCGGAGCGGAAAATTCTCCGATTTCGTACGATTCGGATGATTTTTGCTTCGAGGTATTCCTCCGAAAAGCTGTTCGGAATATTTCTCCGACATTTTGTAACGCACCCCGGCGAATTGCGTTGAGGTGCATTTTTCATGCGATTTTTGACAGCTAAGTGCCATTCTTTCTCCGATTTCCTCCGACACAAATTCTTCGCGGAATTTATTGACGAATTGTAGTGAAGTGAACCCATCGCATTTGGGAAGATTTTTTTTCCGATGACACATACCTCGAATGGAATTTTAACCTCCGACGAAGTATGCGTTGCGGAAAATTGTCCGCTCCGACGGATACCTCGATAGGGCTGAATGACAGTGAACATTTGAACACTGGGGACACATTGGTACCTCAGCTTAAAACACGAGCATAGCCGACGCATACGAACGACGAAAATTCCCCTTCGCACTTACCGCCCGAGTCTGAAACGGCTACAATTTGTTTAGCTGTGATACGTACTCTATGTAGTTCTACACTCTATTCCAGTAGCTAGCTATCATAATTATAAGCAAAGCAGTAGGTAGAGTTTTATGAAAACTTCCATTTTGATCGAAATATTTATGCAGTGGAGTCGTTTTAGTTTCGTATTCATGTAAGCCCCTATCTACGTTTTGGGGCAGTTCATATTAAATATGGTAAGACCTGATACGCAGAACACGTGCTGCTAAAGTTCAAAGGGGAATACTTATGTTTTGCAAGACCTGAACTGGGAAAATAAAATGAAAGCACAAGAAAATTAAAACTTTAGACCATAAGAAGGAAAGGGCGTGATTTCAAATTTTTTTTTTACTAGATAACGCCCTGATGGTCGGTAATATATGAAGTTACAGGACATGGTATAGGAGGGTGTTTTTAACCAGGTATGCATGCTGTAGTGTAGTAGAGTCTTTCTACTTACGCGATCAACTTTGAACCCTATCGATGAATGCGTTCGGAAGATTTTTTACCGAGCTAGTCGTTCGGATTAGCATTTCAAACAGATCTTCCGACGAAATGTGACGCACGTGATCGCGATCGAAGATATGAGTTATAAGAGTCAGCGGAGGAGGAAATGTCAGAGGTAATTACATCAACTTCACTGCCATTCTCTAATGCGAACCATTTCCTTTGAGAAATCCGTGTTGGTTTGAAGAAAAGATGGATTTGCAATTAAAAAACTTTTTTTTTTTAAATTCTGACTTGCCTAAGCAGTAAGATGCACATCGACCTAAAAGATCTATTGTGCTTGCCGTCAGATGTTTTTTTTAGGTTAGTAGCGCTTCTACTTTCCAAATGTAGCTGATAATACTTTCAGCCAAAGATTTTCTTAGTTCTTCGGGACTTAAAAATTCCCTGAAGAAAGATTCCCTTCTCATACCGTAAAGGGCCGGGCATTCACATATGATATGTTCGGCTGTTTCATCTTCTTCTAGACATAGTCTGCACTCCGGTGAGTCGACTAGATGCATTTTATTTAGGTGATATCGCAGACTGTGATAACCAGTTAGGTAGCCTACTATGTTTTTGATATCGTGCCTGCGAAGATTTCGTATCTTATTGGCATCTGCTTTGAAGGGCTGAATAGCTCTTTTGGCCTGTCTTAGGCCTGGGAGTTTCCCCAGTATAAAAAACATTTGTTTTGTTCCAAGTTTTTTATGACCAGATTTATGACTGATTTACGGATTGCACAAAAGGGTTCAGGTCCAATGAAGGGGGTTTCCGAACCTTTTCTGGCTTGTTCATCAGCTTTTTCGTTACCTTCAATCCCCTTATGTCCGGGGACCCACCATAATCTGATTTTGTTCCTGGAAGTAAGTGTTTGGAGGGAATTAAAGCAGTGTAGTACTGATTTGGAGTCAATAATGTGTGAGCTAAGGGCTTTTATCGTTGCTTGGCTGTCCGTGAATATATGGATGTTGGCGACTTTAATACCTGAATCGTGTATTTGGTTTGCGCATTCTTTGATCGCATGGAGCTCAGCTTGGAATACACTAGGGTTTTTTCCGATATGTATTGAGATGTTTAATTAAAAAACAAGTTGCACATTAAAAATTTTCAAATAGCTTCGGTATGCAAGAGAGTTTGTGGGAAACCTTTTTTTTTGGTTTGTGTCCGCATAGTTGTTGTTTCCCTATTGTTGCATCTTGTAGTGTTGCAACCAACAAGTTGCATACTGCGTACGTGGTGGTTCATGCACCTAATAACAGGGAAAAAGTAGGGTTGGTGCACTGACTATTGTCCGATCATGAAAGGGCACTCGACTATGAGGGAGAGCGAAGATAAGCTATGACCGATTCGCTCAATACGGTGAACCTAACTACGGTATAGCACTATGGTGCCACAATATGAGAGGGGAGACAATAGGTAGTAGTTAGAAGAGTTTGAATGACGTGAACGGTCTTTCTACCGTACCTTTTTTTGTCTACGGGATTTTTCGAGGTCTGGGAAAAATTTGGAACGGACAAGCGGTCACTCAGTTCGGGACTTGCGATGCAAGCGGTAGCCTTAACAAAAAAAAACAGAAAGTGAAAAAAAAAAAGTGAAAAAAAATAAGCGAGAGGCCCAAGTAGACGACTCTACTAGGAAGCGGACGAACAGGGCAGCTGTTCCTGCGTAGTAGAAAACTGCCGCAACTTCCCTACTATCCTTCCCTCCCCTACGCCCCAAAATCCAGAAAAAAAAAGATAAATTATAGAAAAAAAAGATAAGTATATCTACTTCCATATTTGAAAGAGAATGTGTCTCTGTGCCATTTAATTTTACCCCCCCCCCCTTTGTTTAGTATCAACGACATTCAACAAAGAAGGAAAGGAAGTGTGCACATCTCCGGACCCGCTATCCCTGAACAAGGTTTGAAGCAAGAACTATCGGTAAGCAGTTAAAATATTTGTTTATAACCGTAAAATTAGATGGTTTGCCGGACACCAAGATAATCAAAAGAAAAAAAAAGGGATCGTTCTTTAATAATGGACCCCAAACTAAATCCATGAATTATCCCTCCCGGTACCCTTCACTCCCAACCTTCCTTTTTTTTGCGGTAAATCCGTCGCCTCGACGACCCCATTAATGAAACGGATAAAAACCCACCTGGGTAAGTTAAGAATTCTTTAAATATGAAGTGCTAAAGTGGTTCTCTTTGGATGTGATGTGGCTCCGGGAGCCAGCCAGGTAGTGAAGTAGAATTGTAGGGGTGTACGTGTAGTATAGATAATGGGGTAGCTAACAGTGATTTTGAGTGTGTTAGCTACCAAGGTGGGGTATCGCCACTATTCGCGAACCCCTATAGGGGAGGGTTCACTCGAAGAGACACCAACATCTGGTCTTTCCCCTTCAGATACCCAACGTTTGCCAAACGGTTCCTAAGAATCTAGGAGAGACAATTTCGGGCTTCCTTCTCAAAGCAAAAAAAAACTCTCCCTACCACCACGAGAGAGGCATGAAAGAAAATGTAACTGTTCGTTAATTTGGCAGCAAGATCCCCCCCATTCCGACGAGCTTAGGACGGAGCACGACTAGCATGTCTGATGCTGCAAACACATTTTCGAACAACCTCCCACTTTTGCCCGGACTGGCCTTCATCGAGGCCTGTGGTTGGAGGTCATAAGGGTGAAATTAGGTGGGAGGATCTAACAACAACATTTCCTTACAAGTTTAACAATTGGTCGGTGTAGTTAGAAATTCGTTCTTAGGTCTTAGGTAAGGGGACTATTTGAGGGACTGGCACAGTGGCGCGATGGTTATTGCGATGAACTGCCATGCCGCGCAGAAGGTCTGGGTTCGATTCCAAGCCGTAGCAACACATAAATGATTTTTCACTGGCCCTTATCAATTGTCAAGAATAGCTAATCTCAACTTAGCCGTTCGGATCCGGCATAAAACAGGAGGTCATGCCATAGTGCAAGAATTACACACGCACACATGAATAGTTGTGAGAAAGCTAGGCCCTGGGTACTAACGAGCCTGTTGCGCCAAAAAATTATTTTTTTTTTACTTTGTGAGGAGCTCTTCTAAAGAGAAGGAAAAGAGCAGTAACTGGTTGAGCTAAATACAATTTTTCAGAACTACAGAGAGAATGCCGTCGGAACGGAAGAATATTCGCGCTTTAGTTTCATTACCTTTGTTTCTACGAGAGACACGGTTACTTCAATGAAGTTTAATAAAGTCTCATGTAGGAAAAGTAGTCAAGACCTGTTTGTTGTCATCTCGGCCAAATCGTTTGTACTTTTCGGCCAAGTCGATACTTTAAAATTTTGATTTGATAAGGTCTGTAGAGCACTGAGCCGAATTGTTTAAGCCATCGACACTTCTCACATTATGTTCTAATTAAGATAATCTGTTCGTAATGTTTTTGTCAGACTTTGTTGGTAGGAGTCAGTGGAACAACCTCCTGTACGATTGTTAGGAATGCACGAACTTGACTCTTTCTCATGTGCTCCATGCAATCAAGTGTTACCACTGTAACTCAATGGTACGGGAGGTTTACCGGAAATTCTTGTGTAAACAGTGATTTTTTTATTAAGCCCGACACAGATCGCATAAAAAGATTTGCCACAGATTCCCTTTCAAGTAACCCAATTTGGCAATTGGTTATTCTGCAAGACATAGGGAGTTGGGGATGAATGAACATCAGTGTAAACAAACCGGCAGAGGCGAAAAATGTAGGTCGTCGATGTAGTGCGCGTCTGCTGACAATGTGAAGATAATCAGCCCTATCGCATTATCCGATCGAAGAATTTCCGAAATGAAAGTCAGTTCCAATTAGAAAACAGTTGGCTTAAGAGGTATCCGTTGTGGAAAAAATAAATAAAGCTTGTAATCGCGTTTAATGGATTCCGCAATAATTCTTCGTCGGACAACTTTGGAAGAAATTCAAAGCGTGCCATAAAATTTTTCGAAAGATCTGTTCGAAATACTAAAAGGAACGAGATTTCGAACAAATCGGAGAAAATTTTCTTCCGTACGGATACCTCGATAGGCCTTAATATTGTGCGGAATATTGAGTGCGTCAGAAAGCGAAATATTAAATTGACGGGGACGATTGTAACTACAATTCCGAAAATCAATCTTGGTATACAGAATTTCGCAGCCACTTTTTCAGGCTTTAAAATTGATTAAAATAACGAGTTGGATTTTGTTCACGAAATCAATACTTCCTCTATTAGAATCAAGTAAAAATTAAAGCTGGTTTGAGATAATAATGCATTAGACGATTCACAAAGCGGTTAATTTCATATTCACGTCCTGTGGTCTTCATGTACATCAAGACTAATACAAATCTTCATTTTAAATTAATAAAAAAAAGATGATGTCCTTACCATCGCTATTTAAATGGTAAAGGGTGATCCATTTCGAGGTTCCCTACTTTTTTTTCAAAGAAAAAAACACAGAAAATTAAAATTTAATGGAGAATGTTTATTATCATTTGAAAGAACATTCTTTGGCATTTATTTTTTGAAGGTTATGTCTATCAAATGTTGGCCGTTGCTACGTCGCAGATGGTCCATCCGTTGAGTCCAATTTTTGACTGGTAACTGGCGAATGACACGCGTTATGCTTTCCTCCAAGGCCTGAATCGAAGCGGGTTTGTCGGCATAATCTTTTGACTTTACATATCCCCACAGGAAAAAGTCTAACGGTGTGATATCACACGATCTTGGTGGCCAATCGACCGGCCCAAAACGTGAAATTATGTGCTCACCGAAATGTTCTCTCAATGAGTCCATTGATTGATGCGATGTGTGGGAAGTTGGCGTCTTGCTGAAACCAAATGTCGCCGAGATCACGAGCTTCAATTTCAGGCATCAAATAGTCGGTTATCATGGCACGAACGGCGCGAATCGACTCTCCACGGTCTTCGTGTACACTCTCAGCTACGGCCGCTATATTTTCTTCACAGCGTGCTGGACGTGGTCTATTCAGTCGAATATTATCCAATAATGAATGCTGGGTCTCAAAATGGGTGATGGTGTTGCGAATAGTACGCTCAGTAGGCCGATTCTGTTGACCATAAGTTGAGCGAAGTGCACGAAACACATTCCTCACAGAACGTGAATTTTCATAATACAGTTGAACAATTTGTAAACGTTGTTCACGCGTAACTTCTATCCGAACTTCCAGAACTTGACATGATCTGTGCGGTTACAGACCGCTTACCAAAGACACTATGCTTCGACAAAAGATTATCAACGGAGATCACAACCAGAGAAGCATGGTGTAGCAACAACCCTCCAAACTGCCTAAACGGCCTAAAGTGGTATACGGATGGTTCTAAAATGGACTCAGGGGTAGGAGCTGGCATACATGGACCAAATAAAAACATCTCAATACCTATGGGAAAAAACCCTAGTGTATTCCAAGCTGAGCTCCATGCCATAAAAGAATGCGCAAACCTAATACACAACTCAGGTATTAAAGGCGCAAACATCCATATATTCACGGACAGTCAAGCAGCTATAAAAGCCCTTAGCTCACACATCATTGACTCCAAATCAGTACTACACTGCTTCAACTCCCTCCAAACACTCAGTTCCAGGAACAAAACCAAACTATGGTGGGTCCCCGGACATAAGGGAGTTGAAGGTAACGAAAAAGCTGATGAACTAGCCAAGAAGGTTCGGAAACCCCCTTCATTGGACCTGAACCCTTCTGTGAAATCCCCAAATCAGCCATAAATCTAGTCATATAAAACTGGGAACAAAACAGATGTGTTTCATACTGGGGAAACATCCCAGGCCTAAGACAGGCCAAAAGAGCTATTCAGCCCTTCAAATCAGATGCCAACAAGATACTAAATCTTCGCAGGCACGATATCAAAAACTTAGTAGGCTACCTAACTGGTCATCACGGTCTGCGATATCACCTAAACAAAATGCGTCTAGTCGACTCACCGGAGTGCAGACTATGTCTAGAAGAAGACGAAACAGCCGAGCATATCATATGTGAATGCCCGGCCCTTTACGGTATGAGAAGGGAATCTTTCTTCAGGGAATTCTTAAGTCCCGAAGAATTGAGGAAATCTTCGGCTGAAAGTATTATCAGCTACATTAGGAAAGTAGAAGCGCTACTAACCTAAAAAGCATCTGACGGCAAGCACAATAGATCTTTTAGGTCGATGTGTATATTACTGCTTAGGCATGTCAGAATTTAAAAAAAAAAAAAAGTCTTTCCATTATGAAATGCCAAACAATACTAAACAAAAATAACATGACAGCATGACACGACTCACACGTGATCTGTCAAAAAATGCTATTGAAAAAAGTATCTCTACTTGGATCACCCGTTATATAGACCATAAGTCTCTTTCACCAAATTCACATAGAATTTGCAAGCTTCGATTAACAATGCAAGGAACAATCATAGTTCCAAACTACATCCAGATTATGCAGCCTCGTTTGAAACAAATGGCTAGCTACTTGCTCACAAAAAAAATGGCACAATTTTTAGTTGAAAAGTTGAAAGCATCACTTTCCAGGCAAGGGTATCAAGTAGGCAAGTAGAGTAGAACTGTAGAAGCCTTACTCTTGGGAACCCCAGAAAAGATAGTTGACATTGCATTAAATTGAAATACGTATGCGTAATCTGCTCCTTGATCCCGTAATCGTCATAACTTGAATGTCACCCTTCAATATTATTTAATCTACGCTTTAAATCATTCAAGAACGAGCCCCAAAATCAGATAACAGATTATGAAGTCACTGATACCTGAGATCTAAGATTCATCGTCAAAAAATGTACATGCTTGCCAAAGGCTACCTAAAAATTAAAATTTAAATTTTTTGAATTTCGAAATCAAATAGTTGGTTTTGATTTATCGTGGTAAAAAAATGTTGATGTATTGTCATTTATTTCGCCAAAGTATTCCTAAAACTAAAATGCTGTTTCACTTGTCTACATAAAGATTTTTAAATTTTCAAAATAAAATTCGAAAAGAGAACTCCATAAACGTATTCAAAAATATCTCACAAAAAAAATCATCTACAGATTTTGGAACATAATAAGTCCGATGCGAATGTTTGTTTAATGATTTAAAAATTGACAACGAGGTTTTGGATCGTAGTATTTTTGGGCATCCTTCAAAATTTTAAACAAGTTTTCAGGTAACGGTGTACTGATTTTCATAGCATGGCAAATATCTTCAATTCGAAAAGTGGCCAAGCTTGTAATAAGGACTTCAAAAAACAGCATTTCTAGGTCCAAATGCGTGTGATAGGTATCAAAAGATTCTTAGGGTTCTTTTTCTTCTTTAGGGTTCTTTCGGTATCCATCGTCAATGATTTTCAAAACAAAAATGACTGTAAAACCCCTTAAAAAATAACCAATACCCCTTCTTCTAATTTTTAGCCGTAAAGTGCAGCGAAGGCCGTGAATACCGTTCATGTGGACCAAACGTAGAGCCGATATGTGGATCTGCCGCTATACCAATACGGTCCAGATGTGTCGAAGGCTGCTTTTGCCCCGAAGGAACTTTTCAACATAAGAACACTTGCATTCCATTAGATCAGTGTCCCTGTCTCTTTGGCAACAAGGAATACACATCTGGAAGTACAATAAAAAAGGACTGCAATACATGGTATGACCTTCCATTCATCCCTTAAATCCCATTTAAACCCTTTTCTCCACAGTTCTTGTGAAAAAGGCACATGGACGTGTACCGATAAATTGTGTGGTTCCAAATGTCAGGCATGCGGTGATCCGCATTACGTCACCTTCGATGGAAAGAGATTCGATTTCATGGGCAAATTATCCTACTATCTCCTCAAAACTCACAACATGACAGTGGAGGCAGAAAACGAGCCATGCAACGGCCTCTATCCCTCGTGCACGAAATCACTCACAATAAAGGTACCACTTGATGGCTCTACCACAATCATTAAGCTTGATCCAAGACGTGTAGTTAGGCTCAATGGAAATGAAATCACCAAGTTCCCCACTTCTCTGGGTAATGGCAAAATAGTCATTAAAAGTCTAAGCTCCGCTGTAACGGTGGACTTCTCTGATGGAGTTAGCGTCTGGTGGAATGGATACACAACCTGGCAAATTTCAGTGCCTGGAACATATCGCGAGAAGACATCGGGAGTGTGTGGTACGTTCAATTCGAATGCAGATGATGACTTCTTGACACCAGAAGGTGCTCTCGAAAATGATGTTGTAATATTTGGAAATAAATGGAGCACAGATGAGGCAACATCCAATGAGATACCAGACTATGACGTCGCCGAACACCCCTGCGAAAAGAGTAGCGAGGTGCGTAAAAACGCTGAGAAGCATTGCGCATGGTTGACAAACGATGTCTTCAAGGACTGCAAGTCATCTGTCGAATATGACGCTTACTTTGACAATTGCTTGTATGATGTTTGTTCATGCGAGGCTGAGGCATCAAAGTGCTACTGTCCGATATTGTCGTCATATGCTTCGGAATGTACAAAGCAAGGAATCAACATCGATTGGAGAACGACCATTAAGGAGTGTGGAGTTGAGTGCCCAGATAGGCAAATTCATGACGACTGCTGTAACGTATGCACTCGGACGTGCGGGGATATAGCCTTGAATAAGACGTGCGAAAAACAGTGTGTTCAGGGATGCCGCTGTCCAGATGGTGAACATCTAAATGATCAGGATGTGTGCGTGCCAACAAAAGAGTGCCCCTGCTTGCATGATGGAGAAACGTTTAAAGTTGGGGACAAGCACATTCGTAAGGGCAATGCAACCTTGCAACTTTGGTAAGCTTTATCTGGTTCTTTAAAGAAATACCCCTTTGTAATTGTTGTTTGTATAGCACTTGTATGGGAGCTGTTTGGAACTGTGTAAAGGCTCAATCCGATGAAACTATGAAGTATCCACGTTCAGCAGAGCTTGTAGCAGATTGTGGTAACAAATCAAACGCATTATTTTCAAGCTGCGTTCCGAAAAATACAAAGTCGTGTTGGAATATGCATGACTACATCGAACGTTTAGAAGACTGCGAACCAGGATGTGCGTGCAAGGAGGGATGCGTGTTTGACACACTTACTAAGGAGTGTGTGAATCCAGATGACTGTTCCTGTAGCCAGGGTGGTAAAAAGTATTCAAATGGAGACAAACAAGTCAATGATTGCAATGTTTGGTACGTATTGATACAAGTTTCATGCAGAAGATACTTTTCATAAAAAAAATGTTTCAGTATTTGCAGATCGGGTAAATGGGAATGTACAACAGATGATTGTGATGGAACTTGCGCGGTTTGGGGCGACTCACATTTTACGACTTTCGACAACAATTTCTTGGACTTTAAGGGCACCTGTGAATATGTTCTATCTAAGGGCACTGCGGCTAATGGAGATCAATTCTCAATAACGTTTCAGGATGTATTGAGTGCTAAATATGAAGCAACGTCATCTATTGCGCTGGAAATTGAATTAAGTGGAAGTATCACCGATACAATCACATTCTCACAAGATAAAAGCCACATACGAGGTAAGAAAAATGAGGGTTTCACTGATTGTACGAAACTCAAAAGTAAAACCCTTACAGCTTTATCTGAATCATCTGAGGATCATGTCAATGAAGCACGACAATACCACATCTATAAAGCCGGCCTATTTAATATTATCGAAATAGTTCCCTACAAGATTCAAGTCAAATGGGACACAATGACACGAGCTTATGTAAGGCTTGGTAAGGAGTGGAAGGGACGAGTTAGTGGGCTGTGTGGAAATTATAATGGCATTTCCAATGATGATATGCAAACACCATCTGGTGGTTTGGAAATGAGGCCAACGCTGTTTGCTCACTCGTGGAGGTTGCAAAAGGACTGTGCAGAGCCAAAGGAACAAATCGACTTTTGCAAAAAGAGAGGATATGATGAGGAAATAAATACAAAAATTTGTGACAATATTAAGGCGTTGCCAGAATACAAGGTAGGTGGTTTTTATTTTTTAATAGCAGAACTGGATGTTTTTCACCTTTTTGCTGCTTTTTATTTTTTTTTTATTTTTAGCCTTTGTGGCCCTAATGTAGGTTTGATTTTTGAAGTAGAAGTAGTAGGGTGTCCAGTACTACACTACTTCCTTTTGAGTGAATTGAGGTATCGTTCAGTGCGGGTAACTGCATGCGATATGATTTTTTGTTCCCTTATGCGAGTAACTTGAACACTGTCTAGCCATCGTGATGTCCACAAACTCGTATGATTGAGTAATCCAGTACATATCAACCAGTTATTGAATATCAGAAAATTAGTGATTTCCTATGAGGTATAACCTCATCACTGCAGTCTCTATGTCACCATCCTCTAGATTTAGTTTTGTTGTGTGACTGAAGTTGGTTGGAAAAAGTGGCACTTTCAGGAAGTTCTATGGTGGTGATATCCAGGGTACAAATGTCTGCATTTCTAGTAGTGGACGTTTATTTTATTTGAACTGAGATTGTGAGATTTATTCTGTCCTGGTGGATACACATTCAGTGGAACGACGAAGTGTCATGAGGACGTATGATTTAAACTGAGGAAGTAGATGGTTGAAGGAGAATCGAAAGAGTATGTCAAATAAAGGACTTTTAATAGTTTTGGTAATTTAAAACTGTCCGAGGACCCTGCACCACTGTCAATGCACGGTAGATGCCGATTCAAAATGAATGAGTTACCCGAATATATCCAAGCGACAGTAAAGTTTAACGTGACATTTAAAAGACGCACAAGACAGGGAGTTGCAGCACATATGCATATAATCCAACAAACAACGATATAAACAACGCAATACAAACACTTCTTTGATAAAGAAGAAGCAAACAATGGAACGAACTTACATAATTAATTTAGTAGATCTGTGCCTCAACCCACATTTAAATTAGCCCGGTCCTAAGTTAGTTGGGCACTTCAAGTTGGTTGAGGTCGCATTCTACTTGCATGGGTTTAAAAGACTCTGCGAGCCTTTGAGCGTGAGTCAAATTGATATATCGACGAAATACATCTTACATTATTTTCTAGGTATGCATCACAAATTTGTTTCTAAAGGGTGATTCATTTCGAGGTTCCCTACTTTTTTAAAGAAAAAAACACAGAAAATTCAAATTTAATGGAGAATGTTTATTATCATTTGAAAGAACATTCTTTGGCATTTATTTTTTGAAGATTATGTCTATCAAATGTTGGCCGTTGCTAAGTCGCAGGTGGTCCATCCGTTGAGTCCAATTTTCGATCACTCGTTCGAGCATTTCGACTGGTAACTGGCGAATGACACGCGTGATGTTTTCCTCCAAGGCCTGAATAGAAGCGGGTTTGTCGGCATAAGCTTTTGACTTTACATATCCCCACAGGAAAAAGTCTAACGGTGTGATATCACACGATCTTGGTGGCCAATCGACCGGCCCAAAACGTGAAATTATGTGCTCACCGAAATGTTCTCTCAATAAGTCCATTGATTGATGCGATGTGTGGGAAGTGGCGCCGTCTTGCTGAAACCAAATGTCGCCGAGATCACGAGCTTCAATTTCAGGCATCAAATAGTCGGTTATCATGGCACGATAACGGTCGCCATTGACAGTAACGTTCGCACCGGCATAATTTTTAAAGAAATATGGACCGATGATTCCAACGGCCCACAAACCACAACAAACCGTTGTTTTTTCTGGATGAAGTGACAGTTCTTCAATCTCTTCAGGTTGCTCTTTGTCCCAAATGCGGCAATTTTGTTTGTTTACATACCCATTGAGCCAGAAATGGGTCTCACCGCTAAACAAAATTTGCCTCGAAAACGTCGGATCTTCTTGGAACTTTTCAAGAGCCCATTGAGCGAAGCGATGTCGCTTGGGAAGGTCGAGCGGCTTCAGTTGTTGCACAAGCTGTATTTTGTACGCTTTCAATTTAAGATCTTGTAAAATGCGCCAAGTCGTTCCATACGTCAGTCCGAGTTGCTGCGAACGGCGCCGAATCGACTCTCCACGGTCTTCGTGTACACTCTCAGCTACGGCCGCTATATTTTCTTCACAGCGTGCTGGACGTGGTTTATTCGGTCGAATATTATCCAATAATGAATGCTGGGTCTCAAAATGGGTGATGGTGTTGCGAATAGTACGCTCAGTAGGCCGACTATGTTGACCATAAGTTGAGCGAAGTGCACGAAACACATTCCTCACAGAACGTGAATTTTCATAATAAAGTTGAACAATTTGTAAACGTTGTTCACGCGTAAGTCTTTCCATTATGAAATGCCAAACAATACTAAACAAAAATAACATGACAGCATGACACGACTCACACGTGGTCTGTCAAAAAAAGGCTATTGAAAAAAGTATCTCTACTTGGATCACCCGTTATTTTACTAAACATTTGCCGAACATTTTTTTTAATAAAACGCACACAAAAAGTGGCTTAAAGCTTTATATGGGTGAAATATAGACAACTACATAGTCTAAATATCTTGTTCATACACTACAATATACGTACAATATCATAGACAATCGCAGAAGCTTATAGTGGTCAAGTTTTTGTCAAACAAAAGTTCTCCTGATACACATCACAGGTTAGCGACTTTTACCTAATGTTGGTTTTCAATTATATGCTGCCATTGGCCTCTATAGGTAAAGAAGAAGGGAAGAACACCGGCTTTTCAGAAATAAGAAAAAGAAAGCGCACGATCGAGGATAAAGAGAGGTACCACTCCACGAAAGATGTTCGTAAGTTTTAACAACGTGTAAAACGTTAGAACCAGAGATGCAAGTCCCGAACAAAATCCTGTCGTGGTGAACTGGAAAGATCGTAGTTGAGACAGAGTCGATGCTAAGGATGAAAGAACCACTTCTGCAGACTGTTAAACAGCGACGACGAACAACATTCCGCTATCAGGCAGAACGAACCATTTAATAAAGCAACGGAAGCGAAAATTGCCAACCACCCGACCTAAGCGTAGTGAGGATTGCAATATCTAAACTCAGGCTTAACAAGGCCGACGGAAATGATGGCGTTCCCGCTGAGCTTTATAAAGACGGCGGAGATGACTTGGTAAGTAACATCCACCAACTCATAAGCCAAATCTGGTCGGATGAAAGTATGCCTAAAGAATGGAACCTCAGCATCGTTTGCCCGATCCACAAAAAAGGAGACCTTCTGAACTGCGCCAACTACAAAGGCATAATTCTCCTCAACATCGCCTACAAGATCCTATCTGCCGTAATATGTGAAAGCCTGAAACCGTTTACCAACAACCTGATTGGCCCTTATCAGTGTGGTTTTAGGCCAGGAAAGTCCACAACCGATCAAACTTTCACACTTCGGCAGATCCTGGAAAAAAACTCAAGAAGTCCAAATCGATACCCACCACCTATTCATCGATTTCAAAGCCGCATATATCAGCATTTATAGAGACGAACTGTACAGAGCCATGTCTAGTTTTGGTATACCGCCCAAACTCGTCCGTTTGTGTAGGATGACGATAGAGAATTCTCGCTGCTCCATCAGGGTCGGAAACGACCTCACCGACACATTCGATACCAAAAAAGGATTTAGTCAAGGCGATGCGCTGTCATGTGACTTCTTTAATCTGATTCTTGAGAGGATTGTGCAAAACTCCAAAGCCAACACCAGAGGCACAATTTTCCAAAAGTCGGTGCAACTACTAGCATACGCTGACGATATTGACATCATTGGTAGGACTCAACGTGATGTCATAGCCACGTTTACTAGTATAGAGAAGGAAGCGGCGAAAATGGGTTTAGCAGTAAATGAGGGTAAGACTAAGCATATGCTGTCATCACGAAAGGACTCACAACAACGACGAATTGGACAGAACGTCACCATTGACAGATATAACTTTGAGGTAGTACGGGACTTTGTCTACCTCGGCTCCGCTATTAACTCTGACAACAACATCTCGTCAGAAATTAAACGAAGAATTACTCTTGCCAACCGCTGTTTCTTCGGGCTAAGAAGGCAATTTAGTAGTAAAGCCCTCACTCGAACTACTAAGGAGATCCTATATAAGACCCTGATCATCCCAGTCCTGCTCTACGGCGCTGAAGCATGGACCGTATCAAAAGCGGATGAAGAAATCCTTGGTCGATTCGAGAGGAAAATTCTTCGAAAAATCTTCGGTCCCGTTTGCGTTGACGGGCTATGGAGACGAAGATTCAACCAAGAACAATACGAGCTGTACAGCGACATGCACCTTGTCAAAAAACTCCGCATTGGACGTTTAAGATGGCTAGGACATGTAGAACGAATGGACACCAATACTCCGGCTCGCAGAGTCTTCGATTTTCAGCCAGACGTCGGACGCAGTAGAGGAAGACCTCGCCTTAAGTGGCGCGCACAAGTGGAAACCGACCTCAACCAACTTGGAGTGCTGCGCAACTGGAGGCAGTTAGCTAAGGACCGGGCTAATTGGAGAGGCATGTTGGTTGAGGCCCAGGTTCATTCCGGACTGTAGCGCCACTTAAGTAAGTAAGTAAGCACACAAAAAGTGAGCGTGGCTTAAAGCTTTTTATGGGTGAAATATAGACAGTTACATAGTCTTAATATCTTGTTCATACACTACCATATCCCTACAATATCATAGACAGTCGCAGAAGCTTATAGTAGTCAAGTTTCGAAAAAAGCCAAGTCTAGAGGTCCAATTTTCAACCCCTTTTTCGAGCATTTGGGGCCGTATGTCGGCAATAACGTCACGAATGTTGGCTTCCAAGTTCCCTAACGTTTCTGATTTGTTGGCGTAGACGAGCGACTTCAAATATCCCCAAAGAAAATAATCCAATGGTGGCAAATCACACGATCTTGGTGGCCAATTGGTCCATTCCGCGAAATTATGCGCTCATCAGACGTTTCCTTCAATAAATCGATTGTGACGTCTTGTTGGAACCACATCTCATCCGCATTCATGCCATCCAATTCGGGAACAAAATAGTCGGTTATCATCGCTTTATACCGGTCTCCATTAACGGTAACTGACTCTCCAGCATTATTTCGGAAGAAGTATGGCCCAATGACTCACCAGCCCAAACCGTCAGTTTTTTTTTGGATGTAATGGCGTCTCAAGTGTCTCATTTGGATTCTCTTCACTCCAAATGCAGCAATTTTGCTTGTTGACGTAGCCATTCAACCAAAAATGAGCCTCATCACTGAACAAAATTTTGCGATGAAAATCAGCATCGAGATCAATCTCATTTTCGGCCCATACACCAAAATCATGACGCATTGCCTGGTCTCGCGGCTTTAATTCTTGCACAAGCTGAATCTTGTAAGGCCGTAAGCCAAGATTATTTCGCAAAATCTTCCATAAAGTTGATGGACAAAGCTCCAATTGCTGTGCACGGTGGCGAATCGATTCATTCGGGTCCTCTTCAACACTTTGCTCTACAGCGGCAATTGTTTTTTCGGTGCGCACTGTCCGACGTCTCTGCGGATGCGTATTATCACATCTAGTAAACGTTGTGTGAAAACGATCAATGGTTAACCGAATTAATTGCTCTGATGGACGATTATTTCTACCATAAAATGTACGGAGCTTGCGGTAAACTTCGCGAACTGAACAATTATTTTCGAAACAAATTTGCAAACCAAACTGAACATAGATGACATTAGAGTTGCTCGATTTGACCACATAACTTCATCTTGTGTACCTATTTAGAATCCTTGCATAACCAAAGATAATCGTCTGTCTTCTGGACGATACTCAAGGTCCTTATTGACACCAAATGCATTGGTGCCTCAAGGTAGCCCTAAACGACGAACATGCTCGCTGATGTTGTACTTACATATGTACAACATCAGCGAGCATAATGAAGAAACGAATTGTCACAAACCGTATCAAGGCCAAATTGACCAATATAAGCGTTTACGCAACGTTGAAGAAAAAATATGGCATTGCTTAGGAAATTGCAAGGCACACATCGAGTATTTGGATGTCCTAACATTTCGAGGGGGAGGGACTAACATCGAATCGGACCACTTACTTGTTACAGATAAGATAAGAATGTGGATATCTACAACTTATGTCAAAGAACATTGGCAACAATGTCAACTAGCCATTAGATCAGGCGCAACTGGTGTGCTAGGTTTCTCGCGCCCATCAGCAAGAATAACCCCTGGTTTGATTAAGAATGCCAACAGATGGTAGAAGTTGCAGGTGAAAGAGCTGCCATTGACCTGCCATGAAGAAACGGAAAACACAGGTTTTTCAGAAGGAACAAGAAAGAGCAAGAAAAGCCACGATAGAGGATATAGAGAGGTGCCACTCCATTAAGGATGTTCGTAAGTTTTACCAAAGTGTAAAACGTCAGAAACGGAGATACAAGTCGAGAACACAATCCTGTCGAGATGAACTAGGAAAGATCGTAGTTGAGACACAGTCGATCCTGACGATATGGAATAACCACTTCTGAAGATTGTTAAACGGCGATGAAGAACAATCTCACGCTGTCAGGGAAAACGAACTTCTCAAGATCGGTTACGACAGTGAAATCTAATTAAAGTGAGGATATCAATATCTAAACCTAAGCCTAATCAGGCTGCCGGAAATGATGGCCTTCCCTTTATAAAACCAGTGGAGTTGATTTGGTAAGCAACATTCACCAACTCATAAGCAAAATTTGGTCGGATGAAAGTATTCCTTAAGAATGGAACCTTAGCATCTTTTGCCCGATCCACGAAAAAAGGAGACCCCTTAACTGCTCAAACAACAGAGGCATTCGTCTTCTCAACATCGCCCTTTTCAGTGTGGTTTTAGATCAGAAAAGTCCACAACTGATTAAATCTTCACACTTCGGCAGATCCTCGAAAAAATATCCAAGAAGTCCAAATCGATACCCACACCACCTGTTTCATCGATTTCAAAGCCGCATACGACAGTGTTCATAGAGACGAACTATACAGAGCCATGTCTAGTTTTGGTATACCGCCCAGTTTTATTATACTCTGCAGAATGACGATGAAGAGTTCTCGCTGCTCCATCAGGGTCGGAAACACCCTTACTGACACATTATATGCCAATAAAGGTTTTAGACAAGGCGATGCAATGTGATGTGACTTCTTCAATTTGATTCATGAGAGGATTGTGCAAAACTCCCGAGCCAACACCAGAGGCACAATATTCCAAAAATCGGTGCAACTACTAGCATACGCCGAAGATATTGACCTCATTGGTCGGACTCAACTTGATGTCATTTGAGGTAGTGCTGGACTTTGTCAACCTTATCTCTGACAACAACATCTCGTCAGAATTCAACGAAAAATTCGGGATAAGAAGGCATTTCAGTAGAAAAGCCCTCACTCGAAACGCTAAGAAGATCCTATACAAGATTCTGATCATCCCAGTCCTGCTCTACGGCGCTGAAGCATGGGCCGTATCAAAAGTGGATGAAGAAATCCTTGGTAGATTTGAGTGGAAAATTCTTCGTTGACGGGCTTTGGAGAAGATTCAACCACGATCTATACGAGCAGTACAGCGACATACCCCTCGAAGTACTATGGGAGCGCGCACACTGTGTGCGAGTTAGTCGTACGTAAACGTGCATGTAGCTCCGACGTCCGAAAACTATCCGAACTGGTTGGGATTTTTCAACAGATTCGTACGTTTAAACCACTTTACGAGTGCGATATCACCGGGATACTGCCTATTTGACGCAGAAAATCGTATTCAGTGTGCGCACACAATTCGTACTTCCAGTCTTCATACGTTTAGCTACGATACAAATTCGTATACAATGTGCGACTGGCCTTAACCGACTTGAAGTGCACAACTGGAGGCAGTTAGCTAACAACTGGGCTAATTAAAGAGGCATGTTGGTTTAGGCACAGATTCATTCCGGAATATAACGCCAGTTAAATAAAAAAAAATAGATACCCAAGGATCATGTCCAAACTAGAGATTTATCTTTACAAGCCTAGCTTTCACTTTACGATAGCAGCGCTTATATTTTGTAAGACACGTTGCATTAATTCCCTATCCCGTAGTAGTATACTAGTTTTTCACCCTAAAGGAATAATAACGATAGACATATCCTTACAACACTTCTTTTTCCTTCTTTTCTAATTAAGGAGTGCCATTCAAAGGTCCCATTCGAGAAGTATCACAAACGCTGCAAAGCTGATCTCTGTATTCATTTTAATAAAGAATTCGTTACATACGCATCGACGGTAATCGCTGCGTACGACCATGCGTGTTCGATGAAAGGAGTACACATCCCTACAGACTATGCATTATATTTCGGTACGTAATATTCGATACATTGTCGCATCCTGTGAATTTTATGAAATTCCAATTTTCAGATGTAAAATGCGATTTTGACAAATTCGTGGAATGTACGCCGGCTTGTGGCATCAAGACCTGCGACAATATTTTAGATGAAGACGTCCCTAATCGTATGTGCTTGAAGGAGAATTGCTTCCATGGCTGTCGGATAGAGCCATGCCGAGAAGGTATGATCTACTCCAATGACTCGTTTAAACAGTGTATACCGAAGGCGGAATGCAAACCCCTTTGTATGGAAAAGGATGAGAAGAAGTTCTATGAAGGTGATATCACCTACGCTGACAAATGCCAAACGTGCTGGTGTACCAAGAAAAAGGAGATTTGTAGCGGAGCACCATGTGCTGGGACTGGTGTTCTGTCACCAAGTGAGGAATACAGTGATAGTGAGTTCTGCGATGAGGAATCATGTGAACAGTATACGACTCCATTTTGGGCTGCCAATGAAGAAACCACAACTCTCCAACCTGACGAGGCAAATAGACAGTTAAGGTGTGTTTCCGGATGGACAAGGTGGTTTAACCACGATTCGGAAGAATCGAATGATGCTGATGAAGAAAACCCGCAGACGTTTGATCCATCGGAAAGTATCTACGGTTCTTGTAATAAGGAATTTGTTAAAAAGATTGAACGGCGTGGTATAGAGACACATGCAATATGCTCTTTGGATGAAGTAACTCAATGCGATAGTGGGAACGTTGAGGTAAGAAGGTTTTGCCAATGTGAAGAGGAACATGTTACACCATTAACAAAATTTGAGACTGCTAAAGCAAAACAATGTCCAGCGGGTAAAGTGTGGTCAGACTGCGCTAATCATTGTGAACATACCTGCCACTATTATGGACTTGTAAGTTTTTTTTTTACATCGACAGGCTTATTTTTTTCAAAAATGAAACGAAAAAAATACTTTCAGATCCTTAAAAAGCGTGGCCTCTGCAATACGGGCGATCTGTGTATTGGAGGCTGTGTGGACGACAGCGAGCCCAATTGCGCTGAGATCAACAAAATCTGGCGGGACAGGAGTACCTGCGTTGAAATCGATGAGTGTCCCTGCATGAGCAGGGAGGAGGAATACATTAAGGTACATATCTGCAGTTAATGACACAAAAAAGATTGATTGATTGTCTTTCTTAGCCTCACTCAGTTTACAAAGAAAATCACCAATCATGTCAATGCGTCGATAACACCGTAATTTGTGAGTGTTATGCGGAACCAATTGGAGTCACCACAGTCATGCCTGGTAAATTTAGTCGTGGGTCAAATTTTGCTTTTGAATTTAGAGAGCATGAATATTTTTTTAGATTTCACCGTTTTTGACTGGAAGACTTCGACACAGGCAGCTTTTACTACAAAGAAGCCTTTTATTGATTCCGACATTATTAAAAAGCCGTTCATAGTTCCATCGAGTGTTACGACACCCCCCAGATGCAACCCCATGCAGTAAGTATTCAATTTGTTTTCCTTTTTAAAGGACTTGATGTAAGCTGCATAAAAACTTCCAGGCAAAAACCCATGACCGGACTACCAGGAACAGTGTTCAATGCGAGTAGCACGCTTAGCGAATCATTTTCTCCAGACTTTGCGCGATTGCACGCACAACCGAATGTTGAATCAAAGGGATGTTGGTCTCCACACGTCAACAACCAGATGCAGTATTTGGAAGTTATTTTCAAGGAAGCGCATCCTCTGTTTGGTGTCATCGTGCAAGGTAATCCTATATTAGACGAATATGTGACCCTTTTCAAGGTAGGTATTGGAAGTGACATTTGATTTCATCAGTCTTAGCAAGACCTTTTTAGATACTCCACAGCAATGATGGAGTTGCTTTCCAGAACTTAGTCGACAAAAGTGGTGAAGTTCAGCTGTTCAAGGGTTCTATTGATCCTCGCAGACCGGTCAAGTCCTTCTTTCAAATACCAATTGAGACGAAAGTTGTGCGTATTTATCCACTAAAGTGGCACGCAGCGATAGCGATACGTGCTGAGTTGTTGGGCTGTGGTGAAGGATTAGAAGAAACTGTCTCAGATGGACACTCAGAGGTAAGTTATTTTTTGGGGGAGGTTCTATTTAGTAAAAGCATTTACTAATGGTGGGTGCACGACTGAGTCGTACCAAAGAGTATAGAATATGAAGAGGTTTGCATCTGGAATGTGATTTTTTAAAGCAGACAGCAAACGTTGATATCATAGCCATTCTAGACATACTAATGTTTTTTTTTTTAAAACAGGAACCCCCACAACTACCCACTATAACCGCAAACAGTTGGCATGAAAAGCCAAAATGTACAGACCCAATGGGTATTGAAAATGGTGTCATGTACCCAACTCAGATAAAAGCCAGTGCAACATCGACACGGCATCTGCACCTAGTGGATTCACTTAAATTGTCATCTAGCTGGAGTTGGAAACCGCTGGTGAATTCACAAAACGAATATATTGAGGTGAGTTGCAACCCTCATTATGTACTGAACCCCAGCCCATACCTATTTTTTCTTAGTTGGACTTTTTAGAGGTCAGAAACATTACGGGTGTAAGCACAAAAGGCGGCAGTAATGGTTGGGTAACAGGGTATAGCGTCATGTACTCAACAAATCCCTTCATTTGGAATAATATTCTTGGTTCTGATGGGAAGCCGTACATTTTCCCAGCCAACTATGACGAGGATACTGAACAAACAAACTACTTTGAGGTTCCAATTCAAACACAAAAGCTGAAGATTGTTCCATTCAAATGGGAAATGTCCATCAGTATGAGAGTTGAACCGATTGGCTGTTTTAAGCCGTATCGTAAGTTTTTGTTGAAAATGACCCGTTATATGATTTTGTATGTCTGATTTCTATAATTTCAGCCAACATCAGCAAACCCATCGATTCCAACCCGAGCAATTGTCCATTATGTGCCAATGTCATCTCCGACGATAAGGAATGCAAATGCAAAGAACCTCAAGCGTGGGATGGGTCCAAATGTGTGGAACAAAAATCATGCCCATGCATTGTAGACTATATGAGGTGAGTTTCATCGGCTAAACTAAAGACTTTACCTAAAACAGGTGAATTCGCAGATACCCTGTTGGATCCAAATTCGATGGGAAGAAATGTGAGGAATGTGTTTGTCTTTTGGGCGGTGTTCTACGATGTAAGCCATTAAAGTGCCCAGCCTGTGAAAAAGGACAGCGAATTCAATTGACATCTCTTTGCACGTGCAAATGTGAGCTGTGTCCAGACAAACACCGATTGTGTCCATCTAGTGGGGACTGCATTCCCGAATCATCGTGGTGCAATGGTGTGAAGGACTGTGCAGATGACGAGGCATCAGAGTGTCGAAAGCTAGAAGGAGGTGTTACCACAGAAGTGAAGGCAGGTTCGTAAATAACAAAATTTAATGTCGAAATTCGCTTAAAGTTGGGAAAAGGATCAAACCAACCAGGAACCTTGCAGCTCGTATGCAATTTTAGTTTCATTGGATTCAGGCAGTAAAGGAACATCCTGCATGTTTACAAAAATATGTAAATCTAGAATTAACGGTCTATACAAACCTCCAACCTAGCTTTGACTTCTATTTGCCAGTGGCAAGTTATATTTTTGCGGCAAAGAATGCGACCTCCAGTTAAACCCCGATTCGAAAAGACAAATTTGAGAAGCTTTTCGAGACAGTTTTGTACTTTTGGATATTTGTCAGGCTTTGCTATTTAAGCCAGAAATCCCGCGCTATGTATAACTACGCAATAGGCCTCCGCACGGTCTAATGAATTGATGGTTTATAAAAAAAAAGTCCCACGAACCTTTTAACATAAATAACATAACCCGCCTGTAAAAGCTGAAATTCTTGGTAATTTTTCTTACAGCAAACCCCCAATCCTGTCCTGAGCCCCAGTGCCCAAGTGGGATGAAGCTAACCATCACTAAAGACTCAGCAACGAGAAGGATGTCACAAATGTTCTACTCGATGTTGGTTTCCTTAAAATATTCCCTAAATCCCCAAAAAGTTAAAAACGCTTTTGATTGCAGGCCCTCAAATAAGATCGCGCTGAATGTCGATAGTCCCCGGTACATAAAGAAATCCATTTTCAGTTCAAAAGCGTTCCTGCCCACTCCTGAACATCAACCACCAGCTTACAATGAACCCAAGCAATGTGTAGAATTTACGTGCGAACCTAAAGGAACCGCCACTGATTTGCCACCAAAGTGTCCCGATGAATATGAAATTCGTTTCGACAACTCCAGACTGAAATCTGGGGAATTGTCGACATACATCTGCAGTTTAAGGTCGTTTAAGGATCATGTGTGTGAGATGAGTGGAAAATCCATTGTCAGCTTTGATGGTAGCGAGTTCAGGTATGAAGCATTCAGTCATGTACTAGCCAGAAGTTTGATCAACTCAACGTGGTTCATTTCGGGTGAGTAGTACCAAACTACTAGGAAGAACTACCCTGGTATAAGTAGACTCTATTCCATATGATACCACCGTTTCGTCAATTTATATTCCCAGTCGACTTCAACTGCTCGGAAGATCGTAAAATCTGTCGAAAGATCCTGACCATCAATGACGTCAGTCTGGCTGTGGTTCTCACCGTTATGCCTAGTTTGGAACTACAATTGAATGGTTTCCCCTACACCGCTCAACAGTTGGAAATGTCACCACTTGTCAAGTCCTTGTACATCGTTTCACAGGTGGGTGACACAATTTTGGTCGTGTCACGTTTGCATGGCTTTTGGGTGTCCTACAATGAAATTGGTGACACCAAAATCGGCGTATCTGAGAAATACATTAAGACTGTCGATGGATTGTGTGGATACTATAATGGCAACCCATTCGATGATAAACGTCTTCCCGATGGGAACGCCACAATCAGTACGAATAAGTTCGGTGATAGTTGGCTTGCGAATGGTGTTCCTAAGGACAAATTCACGCCCCAAGTGTGTGCTGAAGATGTGCAACGAGAAGCACTCACGTTATGTAATACAATCGAGTGAGTATAAGTTTGTCTTTAACATGATAAGGACTATTACGGAAATATTCTCTTATAGGCATCCTTCGTTCCTGGAATGTAGCAAAGCTCTGAACTACAAGCGATTTGTCTCGAAATGCGTGGATAGCGCTTGTGAATGCTTAAAGGCCAATAACGGAGACAAGGAAGCTTGTAAATGTTCGATATTGCAAGGATTCGTCCAGCAGTGCATGGCCGTGAGTCCAGACATTCAACTTGATACTTGGCGGGCAGTGCATAAATGCGGTAGGTAAACGTATTTATGATGACCTGTCATGTTTTATAGTTTTCTGTGTGCTTATTTAGGAGTATCCTGCCCAGCGCCATTTGTTCAAATGGATTGCTTCAGGCGACGCTGTGAGCCGTCGTGTAATAATCTAAACGGAGATGATTGCCCTGTTTTGAAGGATATCTGTTTTAGTGGCTGCTTTTGCCCAAAAGGTACATTGCGCAAGGGCGATCGGTGTATTTCTATAAACGAGTGTCAGGATTGCTCTTGTGATGCCTTCGGCACATCGAGGTATCTAACATTTGATGAAAAGACTTTCACTTTCCATGGAAATTGCACGTATTTGATGTCCAGGGACATTCTCATGCCAGATGAGCACTCGTTTCAGGTGGGTTTTCTCAGACTTTTTTCTGCTAAAGATATTCAATGTCCCCTCTGTAGGTTTATGTTTCAATGGACGACTGTAAGAAATTGGACCACGCCTCAAAGGACTCTAATTCAAGCTGTGTCAAGTCACTTCACGTTCTGCACGACGAGCACATAGTTCATATCAAGCACTCCGCTCAAAATAAATCCACTGAGGTACTTATCGATGGCGTGGAATTAAAACGGCTTTCCTTCAAGGATACCTGGTTAGGACTAACAGAGACAAAGAGCAACGGAATCAAGCTCGCATTGCCCACAGCCAATGTGGAGGTTACTTGTTCCTTTGATGACATGGCATTCTCGGTAGGTGCCTTGAGAAATACAGTCACGAGTATATTTTTAATCCCTTCCTTGTAGATCCGCGTTCCCCGCATTATCTACGGCAGTAAACTGGAAGGCCTGTGTGGCGATTGCAACGGAAATCCTGGTAATGACCTGCAACCGAATCCATCAACAAATTCCAGAACCTCGAACTTGATAGATATTGTCCAAAGTTGGCAACAAGTCGAAGCTAAACTTCAATTGGAAGAAGGCATATGCATAACCAAGCAAGTGTCTGTTGAATCTAGTAGCTCATTGCCACCTGATACGGATCCGTGTTTTAAAATCTTAGATGAGAAACTCTTCGGCAAATGCCATATGATTGTAAGCCCCCTGGTCTATGTGTCAGCATGTGAAAAGGATATGAATTGGTCTAGGAATGAGGAAAAGCAAGCTTGCAATTCATTGGCAGCATACGCCAGAGAGTGTGCTAGAGTGGGAATTTGTCTGGATTGGAGGAGTGAAAACCTCTGTCCATATGACTGCCCTGCGTATTTGGAGTACGAGCCATGTGGATGTATCAAGACTTGTAACACCATCAACATACCAGAGTTGATGACAAATAGCTCTGCGGTCAAATTAAACGACAATCTTGACTGTTTCGCTAGTGAAGGGTGTATCTGTCCCTCTGGCAAAACATTGGACTTTGACAAATGCGTGGTGGAGGAACGATGTATAAAGTGCGACGAAGGCAAACAATCGTTTGGCGACGTCTGGAAGAAAGACAAATGTACCGTCTGCAATTGCAACAGGGATGGCAAGACCGAGTGCATCGAACAACAGTGCGAGGAATTTACTTGTCCCGAAGGTTTTATTCCTTTGAAAGCAAATTCATCATCAGATGAGGAGTGCTGTCCAAAGCACACATGCAGTAAGATCCTGCAAAAACATTTTAAATACCATTCATCCTAATGCTTTTGAAATATTTCAGTTCCCGTACCTTGTAACCATCCACCTGTTCCAAAATGTGGCCAACACCAAGTAAGGGGAATAAAAAAAGATCCAAATGGCTGTCCCCAAGCCATCTGTGGTAAGGCCAAACCAACAAATTTTAAAACAAAAATTAAACCCAGCTTTCTAGAATGTATTCCGGCTGCAGAGTGTGAACCACTTCGTGATGATATCTCCCTAAAGCCTGGTCAAATGATTTTTGTAAACTACACGGGTTGCTGTCCTTTGACAGAAATTATTTGCGACACGAATTACTGCCCTAATTTGACAACAGAATGTCCAACAAAGTTTCATACACGTGAGGTTGTCACCCATCCTGGAGACTGCTGTCCGACTGTTGAGTGTCGTAAGATTTAACTTACAAAATTGCAGATCAGCTGTATTTCTGTTGAAATTATAGATCCACCGAAAGACGCTTGCATCGTAAAGATAGAGGGAAGGGAACGTCTTAAAAGTCTCTCCGAAATTTGGAGCCTTCCCGAACATCCGTGCAAAATTAAAATGTGCGCTTATGGGCTTGACAGTAAAACTGAAGTCTATACCATCACACAGACCTGCAATAAGAAATGTCCAAAGGGATTTGTCTATCAACGGCCCTTAAGTCCTAGCATTTGCTGTGGAATTTGTATTCCAATTGAGGCAACAAGTGAGTGACGGCGCAAAGTCCTTTCAATTTTGATAGTATCCTTGGAGACTAATTTTTTGTAATAAACGATTCACCCTCTCCCCCCCTTTCTAAGATCAATGCCAACCTATATCACTTTCGGAAAAGGAGACAACTCAGATGATAAGAGTACCCAAACTGGGTCATGGTATTTGCGTCAATAAAGAGCCGATATTAGGATTCACCCGGTGTTATGGGTCTTGTGCGTCGGGAACTTCATTTAACCTAAGTAGGTTTGATACCAATGTCACGTGTATTTCAAAGATACCAACACGTCATTTACACTTTATTTTACAGAAACATTTGATTTCGCTACAATGTGTACGAAATGCTCGGGTACAGAACATAAGAAGGTCTTTATCCCTTTGACCTGCCAGGATGGTCTTTCGATTTTCAAAGAGGTACGCTATCTGACATTATCCTATGTGAATAGTATTTGAATCTTTTTATTTTTTATTGACTTTTAGATTGAAATACCTTCCTCATGTGGATGTGTGGACTGTTGAAGTGTCTCAACTAGCAAGGCATTCCGATTGGTGTTGGTGCATTGATGATACAAAAGCTGTTCTGTCCAGCTCATTGCTTAAGAATAAATATGATTTTGTTTATAAAGATTGCTGTTTTGTTATACAAGGAGCGAAAACATTTAAGGCTAGGTGGCACTATGAAAAGTTGGCCTAAAATGTATCACCCTATCGGAAGATACAATGCAACTGCCAATTGTGAAGTAAACAAATGCAGAATAAACGTAGACAAGCCATAGAAGACTATACTTCCCAAGATCAAGGAATTCTTCGTCATTGATTTAGGCGCATCGTGAATTATACGGCAGATTCCTCGCCATCCTACGCCAATTAGTCAAGCATTAAGGCGTTTAGCCGCTCGCCTTAATGAGACTAGAACAACACTTGTTAGAAGAGGCGCCGAAGGGCTTATTATCTCTTGTTCGTTGGAGAATATCGCTGTCATATTTGAAGATGTCGTAGAAGCTACTTTGACAACGACTAGATGACGTGCCACGCAATTGGCGGTTACATGTTCGTCTCTGCAGCGCAGTTAAATGAAAGACCTGAAGATGTTCCTACACAAAGTATACAGACCAGCTTTTCTCTGCAGACTGCCATCAACCGCTGATCTACAAATACGCAGTGGACTACTTACGTCTGATGTTCATCTTGAGGAATGAGGTCCATAAATATCACATAAGGTTCTCTAAGAATCTGCTTTGCATTCACGAAGAGCCATAACATCAACTCAAAGTTACTGCATCATGGTGCGGCATTTACGCCAAAGGTGTCATCGGGCCTAGTTGAGGCCATGGTTACTGTGACAGGTAAGCGATAATGAAACATAATCAACATTGGGTTCATGTGATTCCAAAAGGATGGTGCAACCGCAAATTCAGCTCGAGAGATAATGGACATAAGACAGCATATCCTTTGTTTGATGATTTAAACTGCCCAGCAGGATCGCCCGACTTGATCGCTCTAGACTTCTTTCTCTGGGTTTTTTTAAGTCACGGGTTTATGCGAACAAGCCAGAGACTCATTTTGTTCGAGAACGCCGTGGGTAACAAGGTTACTATCACTGATAAGCAATAGAGAACCATGATCAACATGAGTAAGGACTGGATAGTATATGTGATTACAAAAGGAGGGTGCAAATGCACATATTGTTTGCGTTAAAAAAAAATGAAGGATGCGTTTCCTTCGTTTTGGCTATTTGACATAGAGGTCTCGTGACAATAGACATTTTGAAGGATGTGTTTCCTTCTTATGGGGATTTCGCAATTTGGACTGGGCGGCAAGATTGCCCGAATTGACCGCTTCAGACGTTTTTTTCTTTTGGTTTGTTATTGAAGTCACGGATCTATCACGGAACAAGACAGAGCCTTTTGAACTCTGTACTAATTTTTTAAAGAACGTCGTTGGTTACAAGGTTGCTGTGACTATGACTAATGAGCAATAGACAACCACGACCAACATGATTTAGGACTGAATAGTACATTTGATGCCAACAGAAATATCCACCCGAATATAGAGGTCGCATGATAATATAAATTTTTAAGGATGTGTTTCCATTGGCGATTAGGACTGGGCGGCAAGATTGCCCGATTTGGCCCCTCAGACATTTTTCTGTCTGGGGTTTTCAGAAGTCACAGATCTATAGACATCAAGTCAGATATTCTGGAAGTTCTCAATGAGAATATCCGACAACAGCCCGACTTGCGCTCAAAGTTTTCGCCCAAAACGATTAGAAATGCGGTAATTAGAGCGTAACTGGTCATTAAAAAATTATGAATTTTTTTTAAGTATCTAAGGATATAGCATAACAACATCGGGTGATAATTTTCAGTTCAGCTTGGATTTGAAAATGAAGTCATGAAATCATTTTTTTGAAAAGTAAAAGTATCTAAAGATGGAGAATACTTTTCAATAAAAAATGGACTACTCCGTAAGAACTTGGAAAAACGTGATCTACGTGGGCCGCTTGTCGGAATTGAAAAACGTTACGAATTTATTGGGGAACTAATACAGGTAGGTATGATTTGTCCAACCCAACAGTAAGACCTAGCTTTGAGAGCGGGACTTTAAAAATATAAAATTGGCTGTCCAAAGTACAAATAATCAGTTTGCTAAGGGGAAGATCGCCTATACTGAACTGAATGTATTTGCTCCCTGAATAACATCTAGTCTTTGATTACTTGAAGAATAGGTATAGTTTGATACATGTGTGATGGTCAAGGACTTCTGGTCTATTGCTAGTAATGACTACCTGAGTTATAATGACCTTTAAAGTAAGAATTATAAGTGCAATTTTCTGGTAACTAAAGGGGACAATTTCAAGCACAGTTTTCATCTATTTTTCTGGGGTCAAGAAAATTAGGCAGTTAGTAGATGAACAAGAATTTGGACCTTCTGGACATCAAATTATCCCACTAACCAATGTGAGTTCTTAATATTTATTTTTTAATAAACTTTCTAACACTTTTACTGTCTCTAGGACCTCGTACATTGTATTGCCTCAAAAAGCTTATTGGAAGGCAGAAATTTTACAGAAAACAGTCCCTAGAAGCCAAACAAAAGATTGCGTGGGGTAAGTGCTTTACATTGTAAGCTCTCTTATTTAGGAATTACTCATTTTCAAAACAAAATTTGTGTAGTGTTCAAAAAAGGGTTTTCGAAACTTATTTTCACAATTTCCCCAAAAATGTTGTCAAAATTAAAAACAAAAAAATCACTTACCGAATAAAATTACTGTTTAGCATGTCCCGCTGTCGACTGGTCGAATGGTTATTTGATTGTTGATGTCGCTGAAAATACAAATTTAATGCATTAGATATCATATCTCAAATGTTTTATAACACTAAAAATAAAACTAATATATATTTGTAGACATAAAGGGTGTTTTTAGTATTTAAACAGGTATCGCTGTATAAATAGATATTCGGTTACTGTTTAATATTTCGTATTCTGCGGCTGTAGGAAATTCAAACAGAACCTGATGGAGTAGGTAAAAGGAAGCATTCAAATGAAATTGGAAAGTATGATGGATGTGCTTAAAGTATTCATCTCTGTTCAAGGATTACAAATATTCAGGTTGATGAACAGTATGAACTTGCGTCGCCATTCAGTCTGCTTTTTATGCGCCTCAGCGTTGTTTTGCATTTTTAATGGACATCTCTTGCTCAGTATTCACGTCCTTTTCAGTTGTCAAACGCTATGCTTGTCTCTGCAACCTCGTACATCCTTCAATATTCCACTCCTACTTCCAGTCGAATCGAATACTCAGTAACGAATACATACGGTTTGCAACAGCTCTATTAATAACATTCCCAAGAGTCCAAACTGAGGACTATAGATCAAACACATCTTCAAAAACTACTATTTTTGGATAAATTCATTCGATACTTTCCTGTACGTAGTGTACTGGGAAAGTAAATAACCAAAAAGCGTGCATCTTCAACTGAGATTTAGCGAAACAAATAAGGGTCGACAAATGAAAGTGTAACAGTTTGTGAAAACTGTTAATCTATGGGTACCTTACGTTGGGCAACACCCTGTTAATAAAGTCATTTAATCAATGACATAAACCAAACATACATTCTTCATGAGAAGTCGGCTATACAGTTTGTGCTCGAATCCAAAACTTTATAAGCTTGTATACTCAAAGCTTTAGGTGTGATTCCGGTTCATACACCGGATGTCAAAAGTTGGTTTACTTAATTTCGGTTATAGGGGGCACTGATATAAAAGCTCATTTAACATACAGATATGCATGAATATCCTGTTATTCCTGGTGTAGGAATAAAATTCAAATAGGCAAGGTTTTTTTTTGTATTCTGAAGTCATACAAAAAAGTACTCATATCGTAACTTTTAAAACAATAAACGTTGATGACTGTGTAGGAGAATTGAAAGGTGCGTAGGGTGGAGTTTTTATATTGTGTGTCTCCTTCATTATCGACAACGGTTATAGTTTTGAAAGTTACGGAATTAGTGCACAGGATATTTAATTGCGAAGTTTTTATGAAAATTTGGTGACAATCATCATTTGATTAAGAGTGTTGGATCGGTATAGGTAAGTCAACTTTACCATCAGGCCTATCGTGAATAAATATTCCCGGGAATTTTTCCCTTGTCAGCAATGTAAATCAGATTGCTAAATGGAAACAGGTTTGGAGGCTCTGTATGGGTCATTAATGCCGGATATTTTATTTTTTCAACTTGCGGTTGACTCTAACATAATCGGTATCCGTTCGGAGCGTAATTTTCTACGCAAGGCAAATCTAGTCATAAAACATATGAGAGGCTACAACCCGCTGTGCGGATCGTTGAATGCCCTATCCCATCCCATTCTTAAAATTAATATCCTCAAAATAAAGGTCTTATTGCGATGAAATACAGAAAATGACATTGTCACAATGTATTGCTCAGACAGTTTATCCAAATCTTTTGTGGTTCGACAAAAAACAACGTATTTCTATTGCTAATGCCTTGGGATGGGGTATACAAATGGTTTTTGTAAGCAAACGCCCCCAAAATGTGGGCGTAGGTGAAAATGATCTATGGACAAAATGTTTATATTACCATTGCGGAAGTATTTGCATCAAAAATTTTTTCGAAAGTTTTAAAATTTGGACAAAAAGCGTTTTTTACTAAAAACGCCCCCAAAAAGTGAGCGTGGCAAAAAACTTTGTATGGACGAAATATAGATATTAGGATTGTCTAAATATGCTGCTCAGACACTTTTTTGAAATTGTTTACGGTTTTCTAAAAGGGGGCGTGGCAGTGGGCGGATTTCAAAATTGTTTACACTTGTTCTGCTTCGTCGGCCAGAGAGTCTACATACCAAATTTCAACACTCTAGCTCAAAATTTAAGGCCCAAAAATCGGTGACACACAGACGGACGGACGGACAGACAGACATGGCTTAATCGACTCAGCTAGCGATTCTGAATCGATCCATATACTTTGAGGTATTGTTGCGTAGACCTTGTTTGCATTTGAGTCATTGCTGGCATGCTAGTTCCCTCTTAGCTCGTCGGTGGGTGTGGGACTTGACTCTTGGTCTATACACAACAAAACTCATGCCAGTCTTCTCGTCTAGCTGTTGTGACGAGTGCGAGAAAATTACTCAAAACCCTCCCTACCTTGGTTACCATACTCGCCTAGATAACCCCTTTCCTTGCCACTTCTCACCTCATCTGTTTTGCCGTGTCTGTCATCCTTTCTTTATCCTACCATTCTCATCCCTTATTTGCCCCCCTAATTAAACATCCTGTTTATGATTGTCATACTGCAATTACAAATTTATTGATTGTTATTCTCATTAAAACAAATTTCTAAGTAATTTATACATTTTTAACATCCAAAGCTAATCTTTAAATATTTTTGTATATATATAAGCGTTTGTTAAGTGTGGGCTTCAACGCCGTCTTTTGCAATACGTTTTCTAGCAATGGTCCCCCAATTCCCCCAATTTCCCTATGAAAATGGTAATTTTAATTGACTCACCACTTTGTTCAGCAACTGGCGATGATGTGCACAGCATCCAGGTTGCGGCTTGATGAGTTTGTAGTCTATGTTCCCACCTATTTTCACTGAGAAATTATTTTTTTAAATGAGCCCTCTTGCTCACTATCTATATATATATACACTAATGTTTAAACACTAACTATTACAACAAAAAAAATTACGTTAATTTACAATAATTGACTCTAATTAAAACACAAAAAGATTGATAATATCAAATAAACAAAAAAATAATTTAATTCCAACACAGGATTTGAACCGGGGACCTTTAGATATATCCCAAAGTGGTTCTGGTTACTCTATTCACTAAGCCGCGGCCTCTGCTGAAATTCGCTAGTCCAATTTATAATAATTGGCTGCAAAATGGCGGGCTTTTTCCGAGAAAAGGAATTTGTCCAATAATTCTGAAGATTCGCACTTTGGGAAATTTCTTCTTTTTTTTGAATATCCCTATAATTTCGCAAATTTGTGTATTCTGTATTCTCAATTAGTTACCTTTTATTTCCCTGTTGTGTTTGCATATGATAACTGCAGTGTCTGAAGGTATGAAACTTTGTTCCCCCTTTTCTGTAGGTATATGTAATGTCCGAGGTACTTCTTGTTGTTTCAACTAGGTTGTTACAATTTATTTAGTTATTTTCAACACATTTTTTTATTTTCTATAGAAAATTACCTTTATAATTTTTATATTAATTTATTTATTTATTTTTTTTTTTTTTTTGCCAAATCCAATCAAATGAGATTAGCGTCTGCCGCTGCTTAGACAATTTTTCACAAATGATTTTAAAAATGAAGGAACGGGCCAACAGTTAACCGTCGACCTTTGAAAATCTCTTGAATTTGCAAAGTGCAGAGCAAACCACTCTTACTGGTTGCAATACAGCATTGCCATGTCGTTCATAATATGATATGGTCACAAAACATCGAACTGTCATCGGAAAAGGTGTACAACTGTTGAAGTCAGCTTCACTGTTGACTTATGACCATTTGTAGACCAATTTGAATTTCGTTACAGTATATGTATCGAAATTATTTCGAAATTATTATAGACCGCTGATGTGCGTTACGCTTTGTCGGAGAAATATTCAGAACAACAGATCGAAATGATTACCATGAATAAACTTTTTATTTCGAAACGGATAATATGATAGGGCCGAAAAATAAAAGTCCAAGTTCTAACTTTCGGCTCTATCAGTTAAAAGCGGTTTGGGGTTCAATCTTTTCGAAACAATATTGAAATTTGCAAGACCGGATCAGGAACCTGCCAGCATTGTCATACGATTGCAAAAATTTGCCAATGCGGTTTTCACACCGAACCGAAAACTGATTTTTAACTTTCTCTTACAAAGAGAAAGATATTGTTTTCGTGAAAATTTTCGACCTCGAGATTTTGATTGATTCTAACATTACGATGATAGCGGAGCCTAAAAAAGTGGTTTTTGGAATTCCGTCCGTCGGTCCGTATGTCCGTAATGGTCTCCCCAGCCTAAAGGGCTGGACCGATTTTCTTCAAACTTCGTATCCAAGCTTGTTTTAGTCATAATTCTAGGCCATTTTTTTTGTTTGCTTTTAGCCATGTTAATAATGGTACCTGCCATATAAAAATTACACATAACCTCAATTTTCTCGAAAACGGCTCTAACGATTTTGATTAAAACTTTATATGTACTATAACCATATTAGCTTCAACAAAACTGTATACCCAGTTTTTTTTCGAGAAAATCCATATAACGGATTTTGTCATTTAGGCCATATAAGGAAAATTGATAATTTCTTGCAAACTATTATGTCAAAATGAATGAAATTTAATATATATACTACTTTTACAGCTTGAAGAAATTCCACATAATTAGTTTTAGCCCAACTATCACTAAACGGAATTTTCAGTTTTGGCCAATAACGGAAAAGCTTTATTATTCACATTGACAACGATTCCTTCAAATTTCGGAGTAAACGTTAGTATAAACACATTTCGACATTATTTATATCATTTTTAGCATCAATAATCAAAATGCGTACTATTTGATCTAACGCCCAACTCGCTGTGAAAGAGAAAGTTGCGTACGACCCAGTCGTGCACCCACCACTCGTTTTTATACCCTATCCCATAGGGGTATATTAGTTTTGATACTTAGTTTGTAACATAGAGAAATAATTTTGCTACATATACCTCAAAGTATATGGATCGACTCAGAATCGCTAGCTGAGTCGATTAAGCCATGTTTGTCTGTCCGTCCGTCCGTCCGTCTGTACGTCACCGATTTTTAGGCCATAAATTTTGAGCTAGGATAATGAAATTTGAAATATAGAATCCTCGTCCATGCCTACAGAACAAGTGTAAAAATTTTTGAAATCCGCCCACTGCCACGCCCCCTTTTAAGAAAAACTCAGTTTTTGGCCAAACCGTAAGGAATTTAAAAAAAGTTTCTGAACAACATATTTAGACAATCTTAATATCTATATTTTGTCCATATAAAGTTTTTTGCCACGCCCACTTTTTGGGGGCGTTTTCAATAAAAAAACTGTTTTCGGTCAAATTTTAAATTTTTCGGAAAAAAATTGGATGCAGAATCATTAACATTATTAATATGAACATATCGTCTATATACTATTTTAACATACGCCCACTTTTTGGGGGCGTTTTTATATAAAAACTATTTTTATACACTACCCCATAACATATGCAGGAGAAAACCTTGTCTTTTGTAGAACCGTAAAGGTGTTTTGTAAGCAGTCTGATGAATTTGTTGTCACTATATCATTTTTTCTATTTTATCCACATCGTGCTTTTAGTCATGCCCACTTTTTTGGGGATTTTAGTTTTATGGATAGGATAGGGTATTCAACGATTCTTCTCATATGTTTAAATCAAACATGAAGTCATTATTAAGATTTGCCTGTTGATTTATCTTATTAAACATCTTAAGGTAAAAAATTAAAAATTTATTTTTGAATAAATTGTTTCATCATTGAAACAGACATGTTTTCGACAACAAAATAAAATTATGTTGATAGCTATTTAATGGCAGATTTTATGTGGGTCATGTTAATGTTTCTCAAGGTGTGTTCGCCCCAAAAACTTATAACAAAATAACGTATTGGAATTGGTTTTGAGACGGTTACGTCGGAAATTATAAGTGTTTGAAAAAAATTAAACTGTATGAGAAAGTCTCAGTATTCAATGTTTTTTGAGCTTAAGCAAATCATTAAGCCTAGAGGTTACTCATCAGTGTTGTAGGGTTAACTCTATGTCAACTCATGTTTTTTGAGTTAACTCGAGGTTACTTTCAAAAATATAAGGAGGCTATAATCCGCTGTGCGAATCATTTAAATAAAAAAAGGTAAAAATAAATGTCCCGAAAGAGTGGGCGTGTCTTAAAACGTTATGGGGACGAAATAGAGAAAATGTACCGAAAACCAAAAAGTGGGCGTGGTAAAAAAATTTATATTGACAAAATATCGATATTGAGAATGTCTATATCTTTGCTCAGAATTTTTTTCAAAATTTCTAATTCAAAACTAATATTCCCATTTGGGATAGGTTATAGAAAAAGGACGAATGTCGCACTAAAAAATTCATCCAGAGTGCCTGGATCGTTCATGCAGATCATGTTCAACGAGAAAAGTCGGATTAATATGAATACCAATAGAAAAGGGTGGATCATTGCAAAAACCATTTCAAACAGAACGTTTTCTTCACACACATTATATTTTTACAAAAAAAAATTTTATCTAGTATTTACGTTCATAGAGTAGAGACAGTATGGTAGGTGCCAAGGCACGGAAATACAGCGGATTGTTTTAAATGTCATAATATAATTCCAGTCTCGATTTTTTTGTGTGTGCGCCCACCGCTTTCATGAGAATAAAACACAAGGGACTCCGACACCTAAGTCAAAATGTAAAAGGTCAACAAAAGTCCTTCATTTTCCACCGGGAACTTTTTAAATTGCGTGAAAAAAAATTACACTTTACAAACTTTTATTGACTCACCATAATGTATACACGATTAGTGAATGAATTCATTTTACAAATGCTGCTGAAAAAAAGTACACTTTGACTCTAAAGCACGACGTAATATTTACAAACACTTAAGCTTATCAGCGGTCCTTCATTATGTTGTAACGATAAGTCGGCTGGAAGTTGTTTATTCAAATGATAAGTTTCAGCTGTTACGTTGTTTATTTTGTTATAAGATTCCTGGAAAATTCCGAAGGGGTTTTTTTTTAAAAGTAAAGCGGGAAATTAAAATTTTGTCTAGAACGACATGTTTTAAGTAAGAAAAATAAAATTTTCCATATTGAGTATTTCCAAAAAGGGAATTCTATTTTTCAATAAATAAAAAGTAACCTTGACATCGAATTAAATTAATTCAGATGATGCTGTATTATACAGGGTAGGTTGTAATGTACGACCCTATTAGAAAGTGCCATAGATTCGATTTTTTTTAGGCGATATAATTTTCAAAACTGCATGGAAAATAAATTTTACACCCTATCCAATAGGGGTATATTAGTTTGGTTCTTATATTTGGTATGTGTACAGAAATAATTAAGATTCACATATCGTTCAGTATATGGATCGACTCAGAATCTCTAGTTTCTATTTTATTTCAAATCTTACTCTATAGACCCACTTGTATTGCTTATACACATTAAGAAAGCCCTAGACTATCTATTAAGATCTTTTTTTGATCGATTCCGAATCTTAATTAACTTTTTAACTTTCTCTTACAAAGAGAAAGATATTGTTTTCGTGAAAATTTTCGACCTCGAGATTTTGATTGATTCTAATATTATGATGATAGCGGAGCCTAAAAAAGTGGTTTTTGGAATTCCGTCCGTCGGTCCGTCGGTCCGTCTGTCCGTGATGGTCTCCCCAGCCTAAACGGCTAGACCGATTTTCTTCAAACTTCGTATACAAGCTAGTTTTAGTCATAATTCTAGGCCATTTTTTTTGTTTGCTTTTAGCCATGTTAATAATGGTACCTGCCATATAAAAATTACACATAACCTCAATTTTCTCGAAAACGGCTCTAACGATTTTGATTAGACTTTATATATACTATAACCATATTAGTTCCAACAAAACTGCATACCCAGTTTTTTCGAGAAAATCCATATAACGGATTTTGTCATATAGGCCATATAAGGAAAATTGATAATTTCTCGCAAACTATTATGTATGTCAAATTGAATGAAATTTAATATATATATACTACTATTACAGCTTGAAGCAATTCCACATAATTAGTTTTAGCCCAACTATCACTAAACGGAATTTTCAGTTTTGGCCAATAACGAAAAATCATTATTATTCCCCTAGACATCGATTCCTTCAAATTTCTTAGTAAACGTTCGTATAATCACATTTCGACATTATTCATATCATTTTAAGCATTAATAATCAAAATGCGTTCTATTTGATCTAACACCCAACTCGCTGTGAAAGAGAAAGTTTCGTACGACCCAGTCGTGCACCCACCACTCGTTTCAGTTTTGATTCATTAAAATAGACTGCTGAGCATTTTAAGTCAGTATACAGCTTTATATATGGATTAGGAATTTTTAAACCAAAAGGCCATTACAATAAGTATTGATTTTGTTGACTTAAAAATTGTGTTGATGTAAAAATGGCAACAAATGCCTGCGATTGTCCCTTAGGAGAGCTTTGAAAGAGCTGAAGGACCTCTCCACATGGGCAGAGATGAGTGGAGCCCAGTTAAACTACTCCACGACTGCAATTTTTGGGTGCAATTTGAAGTTTTCAGCGCTATTTACAACATTATTTATTTCTCTGATGGGCTGTAGTCCTTCATTTGAAAAAAAAAGACTTGGCCCTGTGAGTCCTCTTTCACCACAGCATCAGCAATTGCTGCTTTTGCTTTTTACAATTGCTCATCGATCTCCTTCAAAATATTTAAAATATCTCCAATCAGGCTTCCTTATATTCGATATGCATTAGAAAAATAATTGAAATTAAAACACAACACTTGAAGTCACCTTTTTTTTGCAAACTTTTGAATATATGCTCTTTCCGGTCCACTTAAAATCCAAACTTTGGATGAATGCCAGCTAGACCTGAACTGATAAATATGACCAAAAAGGCAGAAAAAGCCAACGTTGGTAAAAAAGGCAGGGTCAACAAAATCCCTGGTGAAAAGCTTAGAGAGCCGAGTAAGTTAACGTAATAAAAGACAGATTTAAGCATTTTCGTCTATTGAATTAAGTTAATACCTTCAGAGTTAATAAAATGAATTTGAAAGCAAATCCTTCACATTTTTTAAAAGTAATTTTGGTGTTTGGTCTGTCTTTTAACGTTCATATGACATGTTATAGTTTAAAACACGTTATCACTCAAAAGAGTAGAGTTCATGGCCATTCGAATATATTTCCAATTAAAAATGGCACCTTCTCTGCTGAATCGCAACATATCGACTTTTTTGTTTCTTCACCATTAACATATTCCAACTATCGAAAAAAAGTTAATTAAAATCCATTGCGAAACCTTGCAAATCTGAGGTACTCTATTTAAAAAAAAATTCAGTCAGAAGTCTATTTATAAAAAAAAATAATTCATAACAAAAGACTCAAATCTTTTCGCAAAAGCAAAAACAGTACCAACATGCCATGATAACCATACAAGAGTCTTGCTTACTATGTTATCAGCTGAGCTGTTTTCATATTTCTCAACATTTTAAGTTAAAGAGGTCTTTAACGAAGAAAATTAGTCCAAGGGAACCTTCATATCCAATGTTATCACGCATGCAATGTCATGGGTATGCCAGCACTTTCTTTATCAATATCGTATGCAAGCCGTTTCCAAGACTTGATAGACAAGATGAAGTAATATCTGCAAGTTAATAATAACTTTTGACCCAGATTATAGGCGTTTTGATCCGCAGACTCAAAATATCAAGAGCTGGCAAATCTTTAGCTTGAGAAAGTATGTAGTCAAAGCTAAAGCTCACAGGAAATCATCTTGGTCTGCTATTCTGATAGCAAATTAGTGATTAAAATTTGCGGTCACTACTTTTCGATGGGGTGGGAGAATGTTAAAATAAAGTGGATACCATGACAGTGGAGGGGAAAAGTTTTGTGTTTAATAAATTAATTGCAAATATTTGCATTTTAATTTAATTGGAAAAAAAAATTCTAAAAAGCGTATACTATCCCATGTTTAATATAAACTTCCATAAAAAGTTGGTGGGGCTTACGATATTAAGTAAGCACCTTACTTGTACTTACTTTGTGTGCTTTTACACGTAGACTCTTGAGTCACGACTTTTTTCGAAGTTTTCCTTTTTAAAAGAGTCGAAGAAAAATGTACCCAGGACTCACAGAGCCAAGTATTTTTCCTCTCGACTTTTCGAATTTTTTTTCTCTTTTGCACTCGTGTGAGTCTAGACTCAAAAGTCTACGTGCCAAATGAACCTGGACCTTAACTAACAATTTACCAGCAACCAAGTGCTAAAATTGGTACCAAGGTTAACCCCTTTCCAAAAAAAATGGTAGCAAACTTCCACGTCTATCGAGTTCGCCAGAGACATAGCTCTATGACAAGGGTAAATGTTAAACCGTATTCAATACAATAGGCCTACTTTTGAGTTTGATGATACCGATTTCAGCAAATTGAGAGCTCAGAGAAATAACTGATATCCATTGCAGATAATTTATTCTCTTTCTACTAAAACATCCAGCGGGGGTTGGTCCCTTACTTGACGCGTCCTCGGGTGGTGTATAGAGGAAGCCGCAGAAAGCTAAGTACACTGTCATTCGGTACTAGGGCGATATGCAGGGAATGATGTTATAGCTGGTAATGTGTGAAGGATGTGAACCAACCAAAACCAGCTTCATGAAGGTCCGCGTCCATATGGTAAATGACTGCTAAATTTGCTATGAGAATGGAGAAAACAGGTACGCCGAGGGCATATCGTTAATCATGACTAATGCCCGGTTTCACAGTGGGAGCTTAATCCGTTGCTTAGCTAAGCAAAAAGCAGAGCTTAACTTCGGTCTTAAGTTTTTTGGGTTTCACAGTCATCAAAAAAGTGTGGTTTAGCTAAGCCAAGTATAACAAGTAATTGTGAATGGTTCGTAGGTAATTTATTAGTTACGCGCCTAAAACTATACACCAAACGGGAATATTCTGCGAATATGTATGGAATTTAGTATGGACATCACCCATTGAGTAATTCTCTACTACATCCAACAACCAATCAAAATTTCCTATGACAGAAGTTAATCCAACACTTAAGCCACCAACATCGGGGGCTTAAGTTTTATCAACATTAAAGTGTGGTTACCCCTTAAGCCGGCACTGTGAAACACAAAGTTATGTTAAACCGCAGGTTAAGCTCCACGTGAGGCTTAAGCTCTCACTGTGAAACTGGGCATAAATGTTCGATAAGCAATTGTAGGCTCATGAAGTAGAAAAGTCGCTTGGTGCTGCAACTGATCACTAACCTCGGTTAATAGTGGAGGTAAATAACTTTGAGAATCTGAACTGGGTTGTTAGGGGCCCTTAAAAATGATCGGTTGGAGCTTGACCAGAGGCTATAGTCTTGTACCACGGGAGCCCCTGAGTCATGTTGTCCTCGGATGGCATGGCTTAGCCTGGCGTAGTACAATAACCCCTGCGGAATTATATTTCGAAATGGAAATAAACCCCGCCACCATAAAGCATTAACACCCGTGACTGTTATTGCCATTTTAAATTGGAATTCTAATCATATTTTGGCGTATGCAAACATGAGAGTGAGCCCTGCTTGCGCCCACAGTTGGATTTGGGTTGCATGCGAGTTTGGATACATGCAAAGGAAATAAGCCCCTCAAGCAAATGACATTAACAGCCGCGGTGCGGACTTCCATTTAGGAAAATAGCCCCATTGGGCTATTTCGCAGGGGTTATTGCGCTGCACCGAGTTAGACATATTAAGATGTCAGCCCCCTTGTGGGAGTATTTTGGCGGTTGTGGATACCCAACTTTGCTGGAACATATGGTATTCTGAGATCTATGGAGTGATAGACTTTGGAATACAAGAGTTGTTAAATGAATCTCGGTCCTTAGCAAGGATGAAGTTCGTGTCTTGCACGTGTCCTGCATTGGGTTGTCAACCAACACTTTTCTATGATTCTGATATTGTGTTTAGGGCCAACGTGAAGTAAGAGCTGTAATAGCTAGGTGTTCAGTTCACTTTAAGTATGCTTTATATTCACCCCAATCGAGGTATCCGTTCGGAATGATTTCCAAAATGAAAGTCATTTCTAATCGGAACTCAATTTTCTTTCGAGGTATCCGTTGCGGTAAAAAATCATACAATCGCGTTCGATTGATTCCGCAGTAATTCTTCGTCGGACAACTTCGGAGGAAATTCTACGCATAGCTTTCAAATATTTTGACTAAACGCATATCACCGATGCGCGATCATGTGCGTTAGATTTTGTCGGAAGATCTGTTCGAAATCCTAATCGGAACGGATACATTGACAGAAAATTCTTCGATTAAGAACATATTGGAGACAATTTTCTTCCGAATCTACACTTCGATAGATGTGATTATCTACTAAAACAGACTTCTCACTATATGTCAGCGATAGTGGCCTTGAAATTCTTCCCGAAGATAAACCTAATAATGGTATAAAAGACGTTTTCAGGGACTTTGTACGGTTATTTCCAGTTTGTTTATCCAGTTTGAATCCCAGACGCTGTAAGTTGGCATTAAGCAGATCCTATTTGTTTGACTAAAAATATAATTGGTTGTGTGTGAAACAGACTGTCAGTTACCGCGAAATTACTTTGTATAGGCAGGGCTCTGCATCTTAGCTGACTTGTTACTAGTTGTCTTGTAGTAAATTCAACGTACAACAAAAATATGAAATGAAATATCTATCAGGATAAGGAATGGGACCCCCAAATTTACCGCCGATTTCGAATGAAAAATTTGTGAAGCCTCTCATGACAGTTTTGTGTTTTTAATGTTTTTTAGACTTTCTGACGGGCTCAGTGGTGAAATGGTTAGTGCGATAAACTGCCGCGCAGAAATTCTGGGTTCGATTCCCAGCCGTAGCAACACCTAAATGATTTTTCACTGGCCCTCCTCTCGTGATGATCTGACAAATCATCCGAGTATTATCAATTGTCAAGAAAAGCTTATCTCACATAGTCGTTTGGATTCGGCATAAAACAGTAGGTCGCGCCATCGTGCAAGAATTAAACACGCACTCCTGAAGGGTTGTGAGAAAGCGCGGCCCTGGGTACTAATGAGCCTGTTGCGCCAAATTTTTGAATTTTATTTTAGACTTTCTAAAAAGATGCCACCGGTGTTGTTACTTTCGGTATTTGAAACAGAAATCTCATGTCCAACGTACTAACTTAACACTAGTCAACTGCACCCATATCCGCGAAGAAAAAGGCCGGTCTAATGAGCGAGGCATAGAGTCAGTACATGAGAAAGCCGCAGTCTGATACCCTACTCTTTTTAATAAAAACGCCCCTAGAAAGGGGGTGTGTTCTGATACTTTTTTCCAAATTGCTTTTGGTTTAACCGAAACGGCTTTTTTCTTGAGGTGGTAGTGACTACATGACACCAATTTGCAACAACCCAAGGAATTTTTGGTGGAGTCAGCTATTTAATGCAAGTGGAACTTTGTTCGTTATCCATTATTTTAAGACTTTACATACTAAGCATAAACTGAATAGCGGTCCAATTTAGATTATAAAGTCAGAATGTTAGAAATTTAATGGTTTAGGATTGGTTGGTCATTAGAAAGTTTTTGTATTGCGTTCCGGATGAGTTCCCAAAGGAATTTTAAAATGGTTTTCTAAAACAGTATAAGGAAAGTCATCCGCACGGGCAAACTCATAGCAGTCCTTTGCTTTCTCGATAAGTAAATTCTTGTTTTCTAGTAGACTCAATGGAATAGGACTCAAGACGCCACCTTGGGTGGTTCCAGTGCATTCATATCTTCTAGTCTATAAATTATTGGTCGGTACATTAATCATCGCTTTTGAATTTACGTTCATGTAGATAACAGATGCTCATGGGGAAGAGATCTTTATCCATCAGTAATTTCAAAATATTGAGAAGGAATTATGAAAGGTTTATTAATTTTAGATCCTTCTAACGCGAGAATAATTTCAAAATTGAAGCATGAATACTACTTAGGCTTTCGATTTAGACGGTCATATCATGTGTTTTAAAAGGCTTAGTGAGATGGTTACTACGATAAACTGCACCATAGAAGGTCTGTGTTCGATTCTATGATTCTAGTGGGATAAGGTTTTAGCACCCACCATCTAACTAGTTTTTTTACTGGCACTCTCGTCACCATGATCAAACAAATCTTCCGAGTCGTATAAATTGTCAAGAAAAGCTCATCCAATCGGGTTGGGTATGATTTGCCGATTTTTAAAATATCGATTTAAAAAGATCGACCGTCGAATTCCAAAAAGTCGATTGGTAAAAATACCGACTGATCAAAATGTCGACTCCATTAAAGTCGATTTGGAAAATATCAACTCGCAAAAGCTCGACAGCAAGCATAAATGAATGGTTGTGAAAAAAGCTAGGTCCTAACGAGCGCCTTGCGCCAAAAATGTGTATTGCTTTGTATTTGCATCAAAAGCCCAACAGAATTGAGCGCCTTGAAGTTTTTTACTTTCCAATGTATTGTCCTCTGTGAAAAGACGGTTGGAGTTGTACTGGAAAATATAATTACGCGACATAAAACTTTTACCCACCACTATGCCAGTTAGCAATCTGTAATCTATTTTGTTTCAAATGTTCCTAATGTAGGTGGAATTTATGCGCTGATAAGAAAAGAAAAATGAAAATATTAAGCCCGAATAACAAAAGACGATAGCTACACATTCAAGGCTAATCGACTCAGAAATTTCTTATAAAAGGAAGCTTACAGGGTCACGGAAATTTAGTTACTAGTTCGCCATCCCGTACGTATGGTGCTATTTTATCGTGTATCGGGTTGTGAAATGAACTGCTTATTTTTAACAGTGCAAAGTGTTTAAAATAATTCAAAAATATGGATTTTCGTGAAATATTAGTGCTATTGTTGGCTTTACAATTAGTGCGTGGAGGAGGTGAAGTGTTTTCAAGCAATGAGGGCGAATTGTAAGTGCATTTGTCTGGAATCATCATAATCATAAATATGCATAAAAATGGTGACAATTTGTTTTGTATAAAAAAAATCAAACTCTTTTTTATAAAGTTTTTTAAAAAGTTTGAGGAAATTGCGCCGTATGATTTTTCCTAAATAAATGTTTTACTAACAGTTAAAATTTAAAAATTGCCTGTATTTCAAATGGTTATCAGTGTTTTCTAAATTAAATTAACTTAGGAAAATTTATTTAGAGGGTAATTCTTTCTAAATTCGTGTATTTTTATTTTTAGTCCATGAAAAGACCAATTCGAATTGTGTAGCTTAAACCAAAGCATTGACTGGATTTTTATTTTTTATTTTATTTTTTTCTGCTGTAATGAAATTAAATAATTTTTTATTTAAAACTACAAAAATATTTTTATAGTTTGAAAATAACGTGACCTGGCTTGTCTTAGCTTGGTGATACAAAGCCCTTGATATGTCGTTTTCTTTGCACATTTTCAAATTCACAATATTTGATCTAATTTAAATTTAAACTACATAACGTCGATTTATTTATTGAAGTTAATTTCAATATGGACGAGAAAAGGAGTAACAAGATTTCGTAGATTTCGAAAAAAAAAATTGTCTGAGCTGCACAGAAAAGACCAGCTTTCTGTGTTCAACGAATATCTTCAACTTTGAGTCTGAGCTGGACAATCTAGAACACGCTTCTCTGCACCTACATTTGAATAAGGCAATAGGCCTAGATATCAGTTTTGTTGTTTGGATTATATTTTGTCATTTTAAAAAAATGTGTAGCATTTAAGTGCTTTTTGCACATAAAAAATCACTCCCGATCACAGCAAACAATAATATTACTGGGAGTATATTTAAAAAAAAAAATCACATTACAAATTATATACTTAGGTCTTAAAAATGTTTGTCTTTCAGGATGTAACATACTTCAGTTTAGAAAAAAATGTACACTGTCCTTGTTTTGTACTTTTCTCTTCCTATAGTATTTACTATTTTTTCCTGTTCTGTTGCATGTTCATGTTCATGTTCAAAGCTTTTGATAACTTTAAAAATCAGAATTTTTATATCAAAACTGTATTGCTAGGTCTCTTAAAAAAATTACTCATGTCCTTGTGTATACACCATGAAATAATTAAAGTTCTGGAGTATACAGTTAAATCATTCTATCATAACATATCTATCTGAACTATCTGGGCGAGGCTATAGACAAAATGTTCATAGTAAAGGGTCCGCCAAATAACTTTTTTTTTGAAAATGCTATAAAAAAAAAAACTACTGAATATTTTCTCAAATTTCTTCTTTTATTTGAAAGTACAATCCTTCCGGTTAATAATGGAAAATAATTTCATTCAAATGGCTGCCTCGGCTGGCCATGCAGTAGCCTACACGATCAGTCCAATTTTTAAGCAAATTATCGATTGTGTGCAGCTGTATTTCACCAATGGCTTCACGAATATTGTCCTTTAAGGGTAGGTGTCCCAGACCGACCAACTCAAATTTCATGTAAATGCATTTGAATGTGTTGGTAAGCTCTCTTTAATTTTACTCATGTGCTCTTTGCTTCAACGCAAACGAAAACTGAAGGAAAAGACAAAAAGTAGCAAGCGCAGACTAATATTACATATACCTACCTACCTACATATGCAATATACAGACACCAAGCAAATAACTTGAAAACAAAAATGGAAAGAGAAGGAAAAAAATCAAGTTGAGGGTTGGTTTGGTGTACATATTTTGTGTTGTAATTTTCTTTCAGATTTGGTGATAAAATGATAAAATTGTTGCTGGCTGCCGCGCAGCGAGGTGTAAAAGCAGTTTTTGAGGTTTTCATTGTATATCTTATAAAAAAATGTGTAAACCTTACCTAGGTTAACTTTTTTCTTAATTTATGAGATGTAGGAAAACACTTGTTTGGATGAAAATTCGATTACTCAAATAATAGGACGGTAGACAATAGTGCTACTGATTCTCGTCGCAACAATAGTAGGATGAATGGATGAATGGATGAAGGATGAATGCTCGGGTATGTCATTTCCTGCTTTATTTTCATTAATTTTGCAAATATGGCAGTACTTATTCTTCACACCATAATACAGAACTTTTTTGGTGTTGTGACCAATAATTGTTGCAATTCCCGATAACGCCTTATAATTGCAACCATACGATCTATGTGACCAGGCACCATCAGTGACTACAGTGATAAGATGGTTGCCGTTTGAATCGATATTCCCATTTTCTCGGGCAATTTCCTTCTCTTCTTCAATGGCTAGTCTCATTTGACTCTGAACAGACTCGACCCAAACTTCTTTCGTCATGTTTTCAAATTGTCTGTATGCTTTCGAGCTCATGAATGGAACGTTTATGGATTCTAGAACTCTTTTACATTGGGTATATCCGTTTCCAACTAGCATTGTTCCCACTACAAGTTCTTTGTTAATTTCTTCACTATCTTCATTTTGACCGCATGTAGGCACATTGAAATTCATGTTACACATATTGCACTTGAATATTAATTTTGACCTAAGTCCTAAAATAAAATAATAAAATTTGAAGAACTTGTGTTTACATTATGTTTTTTTTTATATAATAACCTTGGTGAATTTCTTTAATAAGTACTACATTATTTAATGTGCACCCAAACGTTTTTCCGTGCAGCGAAATGTTTTTTAAACTATTGAGAAATGTATTTAAATCAATAATACGCCTGCCCTCCGGAACAAAACTACAGTTGTCCTTCACTGTAATGTCCACCTCCATAGGAATTTCAAATTCCTGACCCTGATGTTTTACGTGATCACTTTCAATTTCAACGTTCGTCAATGTTGTTGACGTTGAAGAAAGATCTTCCGAAACACGATTTTTTACAACATACCTTCAATCAATATGTAAATTGTAAAGTTTCGGAAAATTAAATTAGTAAATAAAAAATCAAATAAATTTAATAAATACCTATAATATAGAAAATGACATAGTTCAAACAGTTTATCAGAATCTTTTGTTGGTCGACAAAAAACAACGTTTTCTCCTTCATATGCTATGGGGTAGGGTAAACAAACGGCCCCCAAAAAGTGGGCGTGTCAAAAAACTTTATATGTATGAAATATAGATATTGATATTCTGTAAAAATGTTGTTCAGACATAATATATATATACATATAATACACATATGTATATACAATATAAAAAATAACATAAACAATTAAATTAACAAAATAATATAACAACTTGCCCTAAAGTTCCTAGGTATATCGGAAGTTAAAAACAATTTAGCGGGTGAAATCGTGGAAATTTCAAAATTCTGAGTGACAAAAAACCAAAAAACATCGATGTAAAACATCGCCCCAAATAACATCGATGCATTGTTTGCATCCCTATACTTCCCATATAACGGTTTGCGAATATATCGATAGACGTTGAAACTTGTTAAAAACAACCTGCTTACCTTTTGTTTTTTGATGGGTTTGGCTGTTTTTTTTTGCCATAATGAAACGATTTCCCCTTATTTGAAGGCATTTTATTTATATATGTAATTAGTTTTTTTTTTAAGTTGTGTCACAGATGAATTTTGATTTCAACTGAGGGTACAAAATCTCAAACTGAAACAAACAATTATAAATTGTCTCCTCCTGCGAACGGGAATTTAACGGTCATTTTATCCCACACATAAGTACACCATACACACAAGTACACTTTGACTTACTTCCCACTCAACCCTTTCTGTCACGTGCAAACATACGCATACAAAACAATTCATCAGCAGCGATAGCAAACATTTAAATAATGTAACGATCTGTATTATACCATGTCCACGTGAAGTCCACACGAACTTTCATCAAGTCTACCCGAAAAGGTAAACAAAAGATACATACATAATAACAATCTCGCCTGCCTAGTGCCTGTATTTACAGAAGAGAATAATGAAAAGAGAATGTCACCAACTCACCACCTAGTGACATTATTTTGAAACAAACTTCTTTGTGTGCGTGAATTCGATCTTCTTTTATGTAAAAAACGTAAAATAGACCACTTTTCTAACATCAAAATTTGAAAAACCGTGTGGAAAAAAACTATTTTGTATTTTGAATTAAATAATACAAATACCAAAAAAAAATAAAAAAAATACGTCGGAATCATTTTGGTTGTCCTTTTTTCACAGCGGCATTGCAAATAATGTCATATTGAATTGCATATTTAAATATGTTAGAAGAAAAAAAACATGTTTTTAAGACCGGTACGTTGTGCCCTATATATTGTCGCTTGGTTAAAAAATTATTTCCAAAAATTAGGAAATATAACTATCGATTTCCCAGCCAAAAAACCCAAAACGTTTAAAAAAAAACCACCTTTTTTCCATTTTGTCACCAAAAAATTACTGTACAAAATACAAAAAAAAAAAAAAAAAAAACGGTATCTGCACATATCTATTAGCTTTGTAAAAAAGCTAATTTGACTTCGTTACCTTTTATACTTTAGAAGTTATATCTAGTTAAACTTTGTAAATTTACCTTATTTTTCATAGTTTTGTGCATTTTTTTCGGGATAAATACTAAAATTCACAACAAAAAACAACCGGTGTTATCTGCGCAAATCTATTGTCTGTAGAAAAAAAATATAAAAAAAATAAAAAATATGTATATAAAGAGATAAAAATGGAACGCAATTAGCATCTAACTTATTTGTATGGTTTTTCTACATGTCAGGCGGTTTTGAGGCTCAAAGATATTTTAATGTTTTTTAAATGCTAAACAAGTACTTTGCTTAACATATTTCCAATCGATCACCGTTTATTTCATTTAAATATTCGGAAAATTGTGAGCGCTACACAATTTAGCGCAAAACTCCAACCTATTTTTGCATGGGACACCTACCCTTAAAGCGTCAATTTTCTCTGGCTTGTCGGCGTAACACTTATCTTTTACGGCACCCCACAAATAATAGTCCAACGGTGTCAAATCGCAGCTCCGAGGTGGCCAAACGACATCAGCTCTGCTGCTGATAATGCTATCTTCAAAAACAGGGCGCAAAACATCGAGTGTAGCTTCGGCTGTGTGGCACGTAGCGCCGTCCTGTTGAAATCAAATGTTGCCAATATCCTCCTCTTCAATTTTTGTGAACAAAAATTCGTTCAACATGGCCCGATAACGATCGCCATTGACTGTAACGGCCACTCCTTGCTCATTTTCGAAGAAAAATGGCCCAATTATGCCTCTGGACCAAAATCCGCACCAAACAGTGACCGTTTTGGGTGTATCGGCTTTTCAATGTATGCGTGCGGGTTTTCTGTGCCCCAAATGCGACAATTTTGCTTGTTTACATACCCGCCAAGATCAAAATGAGCGTCATCTGAAAAGATGATTTTTTTTTGGCAAAATCGGCATCTTCTCTAAGTCGATCGCAGGCCCACTTAGCGAAGCGAAAACGCATTGGATGGTCAGTTGGCTTCAACTCCTGAACCAATTGGACTTTGTATGGCGTCATACCAAGGTCTTTATGAAAAATTCGTCTCAATGATGTCTCCGAAATGTTCAATTGCTGAGAACGACGGTGAATTGATGTTGATGGCGCTTCACGCACACTTTCTGCCACAGCAGCAATATTCTCGGGTGTACGCACTGTTTTTGGCTTTTTACGCTTTGGTTTATCGATGAGGATGCCAGTTTCTTTCACTTTTTTCACAAGATAACGAACATACGGAGCTGATGGTGCTTCTCTTCTTCCAAAGTCCGTACGCAATTTTCGCACACATTCTGCAACATTACCATGATTTTCAAAGTAATGTCGCAATATTTCCCAGCGTTGTTCAAGCGTATACACAACCATATTCGTTCAGCGGAAGGATAACTAATTATCTGTCAAATCAGACATGAGCTAAGTGTTGCCATTCTCGAAATGAGCACTAGTTGAAAAAAAAAACGTTAGATGGCGGGGGACGGACGGACAGACAGACATGGTTAGATCAACTCAACTAACGATTCAGTTATACTTTAAGTATATCTATCGAAATTATTTCTCTATATTACAAACTTAATGAACTAATATACCCCATTAGGATAGGATGTAAACAAATTCAAGTCAAAATGTTAATCCATTCTCACATTTTGATAATTGTGACGCCCAAAAGTGTCGGTGTGACGTTTCATTTTATCTGCCTGTTAGAGCTTGCTAAACGGCAAGATGAGCATATTTTAAATTCAATTATCGGTATTTTAAGGGATTATGCGAGAGAAGTTGCTACATATACCTCAAAGTATATGGATCGATTCAGAATCGCTAGCTGAGTCGAATTAGCCATGTCCGTCCGTCTGTCTGTTCGTCACCGATTTTTGGGCCTTGAATTTTGAGCTAGGATAATGAAATTTGTATATAGGATCCTTGTCCGAGTCACCAGAACAAGTGTAAATTTTTTTATAATCCGCCCACTGCCACGCCCCCTTTTTAGTAAAACGTTTTTTTTTGGCCAAACCGTAAAGAATTTTAAAAAAAGTGTCCGAGCAGCATATTTAGAGAATCGAATTATCTATATGCTAGTTTTTTGCCACGCCCACTTTTATGGGCGTTTAAAAAAAAAAACGTTTTTTAGTAAAATTTTTAAATTTTCGAAAAAAAATTTGATGCACAATCATTGGTAGTATTAATATGAACATTTCCTCAATAGACCATTTTAACCCACGCCCACTGCTTAGGGGCGTTTTCTTACAAAAACCATTTGTATTCCCTACCCCAAGGCATATGCAATAGAAAAACGTTGTTTTTGTCGAACCATACAACAATTTGATAAACCTTCTGAACAATATGTTGTAACAACGTCATTTTCAATACTTTATGACCATAAAGACTACATTTTGGGGATATTAATTTTAAGGATGGGATGGGATAGGGTATTAAACGATCCGCACAGCGGATTGTAGCTTTCTCAAATGTTTGTTCTTGTTTTTCATGTGTTTTCATGCACACCGCTTTTGTTTTTTATTCACAATGCGTCATCTGGATATCACGTAATTGGGTATACTTGACCATCCCATCTATCCTCCTTTTCGAACCCAAAAGTTCAAAAACCTCCAAACCTCATTTATCGACCTGAATCCTTCTTTTAACCTCCAATCAACCTCCTCAATTTTTACGAAAAATTAATTCAAATTACGCCATGAGCTTTGGAAACACGCGACGAAAGCGAATATCTATCAAAACTAATAAACCTCTATGGTAAAGGGTATACAAAAAAGATAACTCGCTGATTGCGCGCGAGAATTTTTGAAAAGATCTAGCTAAGGGTAAATTCATCAATCAAAAATCCTCCCCAAATGGCAGAGATATAAATCCCAAGATGGAATTAACGGTGGTCTCTACGAAGTAAAAACCTTACATGAGCAATTCCGACATATTCGGACAATAGGACATACAAACATTTCAAGGGCTTTAGGCACCAAAAAACCAACGATCAATTCCGTAGTGGATACTGACGGTCCTACAGGTTGTGGGTTGTGGAAAGGACTGATTACACAACCATGCTAAATGTAAAAGGACAACGAAGTTTGTAAATATACACCTGAAATGTGAGAACATTAAACAGAAGACGTGCAGCTGAACAACTAGCGAAAGCCTAAAGCTGCTACGGAGCAGACATTACTGCACTCCAAGAAATACGATTGGATTGGTCGGGCAAAAAAGAATGAAAAATTGTGATATTTACTACGGCCCATGTTAAGCTGAGCAGAAATAAAGACTTCGGATTGTTATAAGGATAGTGGATTTGTTATAAGGATAGCAATAAGTCCTATGACTTGAAGACAAAAGTAAACGTATTGTTACAATGCATATAAAGGCCACATTTGCCAATATAAGCCTTATTTGCGCTCACGCTCCGACGAAGGAATGAGATGACATTGCCTAGGACTGTTTCTACCTTCTACCAGCTCCTGGAAAAACTTATGAGCGGCTACCAAAGTACGATTTTTAAAATTGTTCTGGGAATTTTTAAGCAAATGTAGGAAGATGCAACATTTTTAGCAGTATTGTCGGAAAGCACAGCCTCCATGACACCAGGTACTACTACACGTATCACCTCGATATCCATAAAGGGACATGATGGCGGTCTTGAGACAAACAAACAGTGAACCAAATTTATCACATTGCGATAGAGAAGAAGCACCCAGTTTTTGGCTGTATGAAAATTCCGAATGGCTTACTCTGACCACTACCTGGTTGCAGCCAATGTAGTAATGCGGATATCCACCACGCCCCAACAAATATAAAATATAAAAAAAATGTGTATGTTGCTCAGAACAAGGGCCAAATCATGTGTTTTTAACCTAACTTCCCTACAGATTGGTTTGCACCTATTCTTGGCCTGACGAAGGACCTACTGTTCACCAATTACAAACAGAAAGTTTGATAAGTTGGTCATGGTAGATTGAAAATCTTGGTTGTCAGCTTTTCTTAAGCGGTAGAAGAGTAAACCAAATAGGTGTTCAGGCCTATATCGAATAAAATTTCCCTAGATGTGTTCCCTTGTTAGCAATGTAAATCAGATTGCTGAATGGGAATAGTTTTCCGAAAAAAATATTCGCGATAGCCCTGATAGTTTTTTTTGGGGTCTTTAACCAAGGACCCCGAGCTTAGTAGCCCAACCAACAAATATACCACTCCACCCATAATATAACAAAATACATACTTTGTACCATTTTTCATTCATAACAACCCGATTACTTACAGAAACGACGAACCTGTAGTCGGCGAAGATGTAGACAGAGTTGCCAGACACACAGATGGATTGTAAGATCAACATTTCGTATTTATATAAAACCCCTCAATTGTTCCTTCCAATTTTTTTTAGCTTCAACTTTGGTATCAAGACTGGACCACAACACCATGGCCCAGAGCATGGACATAATGGACCACACCACCATGGACATGGGTTTGGTTATGGCCACGGTCCACCGCAACAAGAGTTTGGACCAATGTAAGTCATTGCGCCAAATCCATTCCCATCAATTGTTCACCTCCCCTTTTACACATTGTCACTAGAAAACAAATTGGAAACTGGGGCAAAAGCCTATTTGGCTTCAAGAAACCCACCAATCCTATAGATGCCACTAAAAGCTTCATCATGAATGCCAGAATGCAGCTACCAGCTGTTGGCTCGTGTCGTCAACCACTCCAGCTGCCACAGAATATTGTCTATGAATGCCGCGATAGCAACTGCAAGCTGTCATGTAGGAAGAATTTCTTCTTCCCAGGAGGGCTTTCCCAACTGAATGTGATTTGTATTTCTGGCAAGTGGATAGTCCGTGATTCGCAGTTTGGCGACAATATTCCACCCTGCGAACGTAAGTTATAATCAATCCTATCGAGGTATCCGTTTGGGAGAAAATTTCCTCCAATTTTTTTCGAAATTAGAAAACGGATACCGTGATAGGTCTGAAAAGAAGATTTTATATTGGTAAGATAAATATTTTGACAACTTTTTGCATATAGCTGCTTGTATGCCACCGTGTCAGAATAATGGCATCTGCTTGGAGCCTGGTCTTTGTAAATGCCCCGAGAATTTCTACGGACCATTTTGTCAGAATCGCAATTTACAATGCGCCTCAAAGCCGGCAATTCCAAAGAATTCAAAGGTATCCTGCAGGAACAGGTAAGATCGTAAAAAAAATAATTTTTCAACTGAATATATCTATCAATTGAAAACAAATGTATCTTTTAGCAAATGCAACGTGGAGTGTATTAAGGGATACCAATTCCCTGATGGCACGGGCATCACCAACATCGAATGTTCAAATGGGGAATGGAAACATCCAAAGAGTGGCGCAGCAACAGCACCTGATTGCCAACGTAAGTTGAAAATTTAGTCCCTTTGTTGGGAAAATGACGGTATGTGCATTACGTTGACAACTTTTTTTTTTATTCACCAGCAATTTGTGATCCACCGTGTGTTAATGGCGGTTCTTGTATATCGTTTAACATGTGCCAGTGTACAAAGGAATTCAAAGGACCACAATGTCAATATGGTTGGAATTTAATTTTAAATCAATTACGAAAGGGTTGCATTAATTTTTTTTTGTTTTACAAATACCTTCTCAGATATGCAAGTGTGCAATGTGACAAATTCAGGATTTAATGGAAATTATCGATGCTCATTCGATGTGGAGCAAGCAACATGTTCGCTGACCTGTCCCGATGGGATTCAAATGAGTGGCATAGCTGCGAAGGAGTATAGATGCACTTATAGTACGGGGAAATTTTCACCACCAATGCCAAGCTGTATCTTACGTAAGTTTTAAAGGGTTTTAACAGATTTATAGAAAAAAGTGTAACAAGACTATCTGAAGGCTTATTTCTTATGAATTTGCAATCGCTTAACACCAATCTCAGAATTAAAGAAGAATTTCAAAACTTATCATTATGAAACAGCATTTTGCTGGGTAAAAAATTATGAAATCCAAAAAGTTTAGTCTCAGGTTGCATTAGTGTCAGAAACGTAACTAATTTTAACGGGTGGGCCAAATACAAGTTTCTTTTTAAAAGTTCAATATAAAGAACAAAATTAAATTTTGTCCATGTATTATGGGTTTATTTGTAAGAGCAAACATTCCCATTGATTATGGAACACTACGTCGTTCATGTGGCTTACATTGCTAACAAGGGAAAACATCTAGGGAAATTTTATTCGATATAGGCCTGAACACCTATTTTTTTACTCTTCTACCGCTTTAGTAAAGCTGACAACCAAGATTTTCAATCTACCATGACCAACTGCTCAAACTTTCTGTTTGTAATTGGCGAACAGTAGGTCCTTCGTCAGGCCAAGAATAGGTGCAAACCAATCTGAAGGGAAGTTAGGTTAAAAACACATTATTTGGCCCTTGTTCTGAGCAACATACTTATTTTTTTTATATTTTATATTTGTTGTGGCGTGGTGGATATCCGCATTACTACATTGGCTGCAACCAGGTAGTGGTCAGAGTAAGCCATTCGGAATTTTCGGACAACCAAAAACTGGATGCTTCTTCTCTATCGTTATGTGATAAATTTGGTTCACTGTTTGTTTGTCTCAAGACCGCCATCATGTCCCTTTATGGATATCGAGGTGATACGTGTAGTAGTACCTGGTGTCATGGAGGCTGTGCTTTCCGATAATACTGCTAAAAATGTTGTATCTTCCTACATTTGCTTACAATTTCCCAGCACAATTTTAAAAATCGTACTTTGGTAGCCGCTCATAAGTTTGTCAAGGAGCTGGTAGAAGGTAGAAACAGCCCTAGGCAATGTCATCTCATTTCTTCGTCGAAGCGTGAGCGCAAATAAGGCTTATATTGGCAAATGTGGCCTTTATACGCATTGTAACAACGTTCGCTTATGTCTTCAAGCCCATGCACAATCGACCTTTTGCGCACCAAATTCCCAAACTATGTTATAAGCTGTAGCTCACGGTGGATGATATTGGCCTGAAGTGCTTTCCGGATTGTTGGCATAACATGGCATAGCATCGGTCCTTCACGGTTCCCAACAAAAAAAAAAAGTACAAAGGTGTCAAATCGTAGCTCCTAAGCGGCCAATTAACATCGCCAAGACGGCTTATAACATAGTTTGGGAATTTGGTGCGCAAAAGGTCGATTGTCAATGAGCTGTGTGGCATGGCATGCCATTCTGCATGAACCAGAGATCGTCCAAATGCATGTCTTCAAGTTCAATAAATAGTCGGTTAACGTGGCTCTGTAACGTCCACCGTTGAACGAAACGTTGTTCCCAGCCTTATTTTCGAAGAAAAATCGTCCAATGATGCCACCACTCCACAATCTGCACCAAACTGTGACTCTCTGTGGATTCATCGGGTTCTTGAAAATAACGTGCTGGTATTCCGAGCCCCAGATGCGGCAATTTCGTTTGTTAACGTAGTCGCCGAGATGAAACTGCGCCTTGCAGAAGAGATCATTTTCCCAAAATCCTTGTCCAATTCAAGCTGCACTAGACCCAAACTGCACTAACGAAGCGGATGGTTGTGCGCCTTCAATTGCGCTGTGTCAATTAGACCTTGTAAGCTTATAATCCGAGATTTATGTGCAGTATTATCCTCAGGCTAGTGCGTGAGATGTTGAGCTGATTAGATCGAAAGCAAGTTGATGTCTCGGCAGCAGCCACATTCTCGTCGGTGCGGTACGACGACGGGTACCATGAGTGTTGTCCACTAGCATACCAGTCTCACGAGCTTTTTGCAGGCGCGGTGGGTGCTTCATTTCTGCCAAAACTTCTATTCGTATAATGGACTGTTGAGACTACACAGCACTCATTTAATAAGTTTCCCATATTTCCCAACGTTGTTCAAGCGTCATACGACTCATCGTTCCGCGGAGGTATGATACTGACTTTCTGTCAACTTTTCGAATGGGAAACAGCTCCCAGTGCCAAAATACCCTATGATTTAAAAAGAAATCACTAGATGGCCCACCCTGTACAAAGCTTTAGTCGTAAATTTCACCTCATTTTTGAATTTGTATTCACCAAACCTAACCTTCATCATTCGATTCCACAGCCAAGGGCTCCAAAATCATCAACAAGAAAACATTCGACAGCATGCAGCTGAAAAAGCCCGGTGGTGGATATTATAAATACGACGACGGTCACCGTGAAAGTGAGGAAAACAGTCTCGAATTCGTCACCAAGTGGAAGATACGAACCAAAAACAGTGTAAGTACAAAGCCTATAGAGCTTAAGATACCGCCCCATCATCATATTCTAAAACCAAATGACATTTCCAGGAATGGGTAACATCATCTGAAGAATTCACCGAAGCGCCCACCATCTATTCACTTTACTTCGAGGAGTATGTAGATGTAACAATCAATAGGTCACCTAAGCCATCACTCTGCGCCACCTGGTCGGGGATTAATCTGAAAACCTTTGATGGAACCATTTTCAAGTAAGTGAAACCCTTTTGGCCAGTGTCACTTTAATTCCACTTTCTCATTGTCTGCACAACAGAGCTCCATTATCCTGTTCGCATACTTTGGTATCGGATAAAATTGATGGTACATTCGATGTCATCCTGAAAGCATGTCCTTTCGGATCTGGTTACAACTGTCCGCATACGCTGCAAATCTTTTGGCAATCAATTGTGTACACCTTTGAGAATAGCAGTGAGTGTCACCCGTTCGATTTTTCAGTGTACAAGCGATTTTAATTTTAATCTACCCCCCATTCCACCAAACAGATGGCACCATCAAGCTGTCTACTCCACAGAAGAACCTGCCTATCCCGGTGCAAGTGAAGGGTATGAAAGTTCTACCGGTGGCGCAACATCTGCGTATCGATTTGGATTCGGTGGGCCTGTCGTTGCTATGGGATAAGAATCAGTATGTCGCTATTCAGGCTGCCCCGGGGCTTTGGAATCGAACAGGTGGAATATGCGGCTCGATGGATGGAGATTATCACAATGATTTCATCTCAAAGGATGGTGGCCTTTTGAAGACAAGCAAGGCATTTGTCGATTCATGGAAGGTACCAGATGATTCGGCTTTGTGTTTTATGGACAACAGCGGCCAGATGGACTTGTCCAAGCAATGTGAACCCAGACAGCAGTTGAAGGCCATTGAAACGTGTGAGCAGCTTTTGACCAACTCCAAGTTGACCGAGTGTCTCAAGGTAGGTTTGGGGGTTAAATTGGTCTGAGTTAATGTATGACGAACCATTTTTTGTTTCTTGATAGCCATTCAACATGAACGCCCTGATGAAGGCCTGTGTCAATGACTACTGCAACTGTGCGAATAAGGATAAGCCGGAGCTGTGCAATTGTGATGCCATCGCCATGTTGGCAAAGGAGTGCGAATTCCGTGGCATAAAGCTGGACCATGGATGGAGAGATTTGCAAATTTGTCGTAAGTTTTTTATTTTTATAGGCTTGGCTGTAAACCGGGAACAATGGAACCATAGTTCTCATCTTCAAGTCTTGGTGTGTGTGTGGAATGCCCAATTGTGTGGCACGAAGGGCTCCTCGATATCTCTAGAACAAGAATGAAAACGAGAGGGTCGTGCAAACGACCAATCTTATCATTGGCCTTAGCTTAAGCAATCGCTTTTCAATTTTAGCACCCTTGCCACTATATTCTTGGTTCTAAGGATAATAACTATTATTCCAGCTTCCAAATTCCAAAAACGCTTCCACTCTTTAGTTGCATAAGGTATTCGGCCCTAAGCTGCGTAAATCTGTAGCCTTTTCTTGTGTGCGCAGTCAAATGTCTTAAGACCTATAGCGATTGTTTCTGACATCAAAATGCCTGTTCGCAGTCAGGACTCAGGCTCCTATAGTTCTCTTCAGTGTTCCCTTTCCCTACTCCATTTAACTTCCATGCACGTACTACCAATTATTTCGTCCTTCACTACATTGCCTCACCCTCCATTTTCCACTCAACAGCAATTCAGTGCAACTACGGTCGTGTCTATCTGCCATGCGGTCCCACGCTCGAACCCACATGTGGATCAGCTGTAATGCCAAGCATGGACAAGTGCAACGAAGGATGCTTCTGTCCAGAGGGAACCGTTCAGTACAAAGATTCCTGCATTTCTCCAGAACTTTGTCCATGTAACATGCGCAATAAGGAGTTCAAGGCTGGAAGTAGCATCAAGAAAGATTGCAACACATGGTAAGTCCAATCAAAATTACTCAAGTCTTCACATGATACCATAACTCCATTTCTCTAGTACTTGCAAAAATGGTATCTGGAGTTGCACCGATGAAAACTGCGGAGCACGATGTGCAGCAATTGGTGATCCCCATTACACTACCTTCGATGGCAAGAAATACGACTTCATGGGCAAGTGCTCCTACTATCTGCTCAAGACCGACAACATGACTGTGGAAGCAGAAAATGTACCCTGTTCGGGTGCAATCTCCGAGTCCATGGACTATGCTCCAGCCAACACATTGGATATACCATCTTGCACCAAATCAGTGACCATAACCGCGGTTCTAAATGGAGCCGAGACTACCATAAAACTTGGCCAAAACTTGGTAACGCATGTAAATGACAAGGAGATCTTGAAATTCCCAAAGATTCTTGGAAACGGCCAGGTGCTCATTCGTCAAGCCAGTTCGACATTCTTAACCGCCGACTTTGCCGATGGTATTCGCGTTTGGTGGGACGGACAAACTCGGGTGTATGTCGATGCTCCACCGACTTATCGCGAGAAGACCACCGGTCTATGCGGTACCTTCAACTCAAAGACACAGGATGACTTTTTGACACCTGAAGGTGATGTGGAGACTGCTGTTGAACCGTTTGCCAATAAGTGGCGAACAAAGGACACCTGCGATGACTTGTCAAAGGAGGAAGAAGTTGGACCACATCCTTGTACAGCGAATCCACAAATGCGTGAGGTTGCTGAGAAGCATTGCGCATGGTTGACGGATGACATCTTCTTAGACTGTCAGTGGTCCGTCGAACCGGAGACGTATTACGAAAATTGCATCTATGACGTGTGTGCCTGCAAGGAAGATCCATCAAAGTGTTTCTGTCCAATCTTGTCCGCATATGGTGCGGAATGTACACGGCAAGGTATCAAAACTGGATGGAGATACACTGTTAAGGAGTGTGGAATTCAGTGCCCAGTCGGACAGGTCTATGACGAATGTGGTGACAGTTGTACAAGAACGTGTGATGATGTTTCTACAAAGAACACCTGTCAAGGGCATTGTGTTGAGGGCTGCCGCTGTCCGAAGGGAGAGTATTTGAACGAAAAGAACGAGTGTGTTCCGTCGAAAGAGTGTCCATGTACCTTTGATGGAATAACTTTCAACACGGGTTATAAGGAGGTTCGGCCGGGCAGAAAGTTTTTGGAACTTTGGTAAGGAGACCATTTTCACTTTTTCAAACTTGTGGGTTGATTTGTTCATTTTCATAGCACCTGTGAGGGAGGCCAATGGGAGTGCGACATGGCTGAGCCTGGCGACAAGGAAAAATATCCACCATCCTCTGAGCTGCGAGCCGAGTGTGCCAACAAACCTTTCGCGGAGTTCTCTAAATGTGTACCCCCCGAACCGAAGACCTGCAAGAATATGCATTCGTATGTTGAGAACTTGGAAGACTGTACACCAGGCTGTGTGTGCAAGGATGGTTATGTCTATGATACGACTGCTAAAAACTGTGTCAAACCAGAAGACTGCTCCTGCCATCACGGCGGCAAGAGCTACTCCGATGGAGAACAAATTACCGAAGACTGCAATGTTTGGTAAGGGATGAGTACTCCTCTGTCCAATCATATTAACCACCATTTCTCAAACTTCTAGTCTCTGCAAAGCTGGCAACTGGAAGTGCACAACAAACGAATGTGAGGCAACTTGCACCGTTTGGGGCGACTCCCATTTCACAACTTTCGACAATCACGATTTTGACTTCCAAGGAGCCTGCGATTACGTCCTCTCCAAGGGTGTGGCGGCAAACGGTGATTCATACTCAATTACAATTCAAAATGTCTTGTGCGGTACTCTGGGAGTTACTTGCTCCAAGTCTTTGCAAATTGCCCTGAGTGGAAGTATTACGGATACGATAACTTTATCAGCCGACTCATCGTATTTGGAGGATCAAAGCCAATCGACAATCAATAGTATGTGTATCATTGTGCAAGGCCAAAACGTTCAGAGTCAAATTAAATTTCGCCACAATTCTATCTCCTCCTCGTCGTTTCAGAATTACGTGAGGAACACGGCGACAAAGGACACTCGTACAACATCTACAAGGCCGGTCTTTTCACTGTCATCGAAATAATTCCACTTAAAATTCAAATCAAATGGGATGAAGGTACTCGCGTGTATGTGAAGCTCGGCAAAGATTGGAAGGGTAGAGTTAACGGCCTGTGTGGCAATTACAATGACAATGCTAACGATGACATGAAAACACCATCACTGGGCCTCGAAACGAGTCCATTCCTCTTTGGGCACTCATGGAAAATGCAAGAGTATTGTGCGGCACCAACTCAACAAATCGACGCATGCAAGGAGCATCCCGAGAGAGAGACCTGGGCCCAACTTAAGTGCGGCATCCTCAAGTCATCAATGTTCAAGGTATGTATGGTTGCATGTGTGTTTGTGTAATTGCATTAAAATCGCTTTTGCATTCGCATTGATAATTAAATATTCGAATTCACTCTGGAAAATCTAGGAGTGCCACTCGGAAGTGCCTGTCGAAAAGTATCTGAAACGTTGCATCTTCGATACATGTGCCTGTGACCAGGGTGGCGATTGTGAGTGCCTGTGTACGGCAATTGCTGCCTACACTCATTCGTGTTCGATGAAGGGAATCAACGTTCGTTGGCGTACACAACATTTATGCCGTAAGTAGATGAAGATCCTTTTATGTGTGTCCTGTTAGTTTTTTTTTTTCGTAAATGCTTCTTTAACCGTCCCCACTCTTTATATAGCTATGCAATGTGACCCACACTGTTCAGAGTACAAGCAATGTACGCCGGCCTGTGCCATCGAGACTTGTGACAATTTCCTAGACCAAGGCATAACTGACCGCATGTGCTTGAATGAGAATTGCATCGAGGGTTGCCAGATAAAGCCATGCGATGAGGGTATGATCTACTTGAATGACTCATTCACAAAGTGTGTACCCAAGTCGGAGTGCAAACCATTGTGCATGCTAAAGGATGGCAAGTCCTTCTACGAGGGTGATGTCACTTTTACCGATGAATGTCAAACGTGCCGTTGTACCAAGAAGAAGGAGGTTTGCAGTGGTGTACCTTGTGCCAAACAGATAGCTAGTACGGAGATGCCAATTGAAATCAGCTCAACAGCTAAGCCTCAGCAAACAGAGACTCAACCAAAGTGTGTTTCCGGCTGGACTAGGTGGTTCAATCAAGACCAAGACTCGACGGAGAGAGATCAAAAGCTCAAGCTCAACGATGAAGAGAAGCTGCCCAAGTTTGATCGGTTCGAGAGCATCTACGGCACCTGCGACAAGGAGTTCATGAAGAAGATTGATTGTCGCGTAGTTGATAGCCACGAGAAAGCTGATCTTATGGACGAGAATGTCTTTTGTACTTTAGAAGATGGTCTTGCATGTCGTGGCAATTGTCACGACTACGAGATTAGGGTATTCTGTCGGTGTGGTTCGGAGGAAGATGAGGAAATCGTGACTGAGCCACCGGCAAAGTTAACTGACCTTGGCAAGTCATGTGATGCATTAGTTGAGGAATACAAGGAGTATCCGGATGATTGCTATAAATTCCTGCATTGTCAACCACAGCCCGATGGAGTATGGGAGTATGTGGAGAAGACTTGCGGACCAACAATGATGTTCAATCCAATGTGGAATGTTTGTGACCATGTGGCGAGTGTGAAGGCCTTGAAGCCAGTCTGCGGTGGAGAGGTGGAAACAACCGAACCGCCGACAGAAAAGTGTCCCCCCGGTAAGGTGTGGTCGGAGTGCGCTAATCATTGTGAACACACTTGTCACTACTATGGACATGTAAGTTTGTTTCGATATCTATTATAAAAGGATGACAATAAGTCAAAAGCTCTATTCATTAAGTCTTTGCTTAACATATACATGCCCAGATAGTCCACCCATTTGTTACTTATTTCTGGGCTTTGAATTGAATGACATGCCCACTTTTGGGTTCTTTTTAACTTCAAAGAACAAAATTCGTATTCAGAAAACATCATACCTATGTCAAGGCTTCATATGCCCTTATTCATACATTTTATTATTTAAACCTTTCATTACAGATTCTTACGAAACGTGGTCTTTGCAACAATGGGGAACATTGCAAGCCTGGCTGCGTCGATGCAACTGAGCCCGATTGTCCAGGATTGAAAAAGGTTTGGCGTGATAAGAACACTTGCGTGGAAATCGATGAATGTCCTTGCATGAGCAATGACGAGGAATATGTCAAGGTAAGGTTTAAAGTATGATTCGAGACTGAAGTAATGATAATCCGGGACCTATCTTTAGCCTCATTCGATTCACAAACAAGTGGTTTTGGGTGATCCACAAACTTGTCAATGTATAGACAATACATTCCTATGCCAGGGTTATGCTGAACCTAAAGAAGTTACCACACCAATCCCAGGTAAACAAAGAATAATTCCATCACCCGATCTGAACTTATAAAGCTTTGTTTTTCCAGAATTCGTTATTAGTACCCTGGGGACATCTACGGAGAAACCATTTATCCTTCCTTCCACCGCTACACCACCCCTCAAATGTGATCCTAAGCAGTAAGTCATTGACTTTATTTATGGCTTCTACTTTTTTCTGACTTTTGTCCATTATGCAGACTTGTTCCAATGATTAATGGGGCCATCCCGCTGCCGGACACCGTATTTGGCGCTAGTAGCACCCTCAGCAATGCAAACCTTCCAAAATATGCTCGATTGCATTCCAAAGCAATTGGAGAGTCAAAGGGAAGCTGGTCGCCACTCATCAATGATCAAATGCAATACTTGGAACTGGCCTTCAATGAGCCACATCCTCTATTCGGTGTCGTTATGCAAGGCAGTCCAATATCGGACCAATATGTGACCCTATTCAAGGTAAACCCAAGATACTCTATCTTAGACAGGATATTTTCAAAAGTCTAATCCCAATTCAGATCCTCTACAGTATCGATGGAGTAGGCTTCCACTACCTCGTCGATGAGACGGACAAACCCCAAATGTTCAATGGACCAATCGATTCACGTACACCTGTCGAATCGCTGTTCAAGATCCCAATTGAAGCAAAGACTGTTCGCATTTATCCACTGAAATGGCACGGGTCGATCGCAATGCGAGCGGAATTGCTAGGCTGCGATAAGAAGCCCGTGGAAACCTTGACAGATAGACCACAAGTGGTGAGACAAAGGTTTTTCTTTTATAAAAATCTTCCATTTTCACACCTTTCTTGTCTTACTCTAGGTAACAACTGAATTACCAGCCACAACTTCAAGCTGGGAAGAAAAGCCTGAGTGTACCGACCCGATGGGTGTTGAGAGCGGTACCATGCATCCAACTCAAGTTAGGGCTAGCAGCACATGGCCACGACCAATTAAGGCAAAGAAAATGCATCTCATCGATATGCTCAAGTTGTCGTCCAGCATGAGCTGGAAGCCGGTTCTTAATTCACCAAATGAATTTATCGAGGTACAGGGTTTATACTGTGATTTTGCAAAACATGAATATTAACCGCTATTTTGTTTAGTTTGACTTTTTGGAGCCAAGAAACATCTCTGGTATCACAACCAAGGGTGGTAACGATGGTTGGGTTACCGGTTACAAGGCAATGTACTCACAGAATGGATTTGTTTGGAATAACATTCTTGGACCTGATGGTAGTCCTAAACTGTTCATAGCCAATAACGATAAGGAGACACCGCAAACAAACTACTTCAAGTACCCAATTCAAACGCAAAAGTTAAAGGTGGTTCCGGTGAAATGGTCAAAGGACATCAATATGAGGATTGAACCATTGGGATGTTTCCTTCCATATCGTAAGTAGAAGGAATCTTTGTTTGATTTTTGAAAAAATGTTTTTTACGATATTTGGTTTTTTAGAAGGTCCAAGCTTATGGGCTGACCCTAGCTCTTAAAAAAGGTCCCTTGACGGCTTGTTGAACGTTTTGTTTTTTTTCAAAATTAAACTTTTAAACGTCTGTCCGTTCACATGCCCGTCCTTATGACATCAGTGTCATGAGAAGAAATGTGTTAAGTCACAACTAGGGTTGCTGATATACGTTTTGAAGGTTTTTACCTTTACGAGGCCTAAACCAGGTTATTTGTATCACTAGCAAGTTATTTTCACATAAATCTGCTTACACTTTGAACTTAGCATCAAAAAGCTTTTCGGCTTAGACCTATAAGTAGTCTTCAATGGTCGAAGCTAGCTTTTTGGATTTCTTACGTAACCTGAATAGTATTAGGCCCAGAAGATCATTTTCTCTATTGCAAGTATTGCAGCATAAACCTATTTCTATCACGTGTGCTCCACACTAGTATACAGAATTTGTAAGAGCTATTGGTGGTAGGTATAGCCTAGTCATAGGACAAGTGATCTGACAACAAGACGGAAAATGTCCACTAGAATTTTAGACATAGTCATTGGGCAATAAACTCCTCAAGCCTGGTTTACTGAAAGAGTAATTGGTACAATAAGACAAGTCGTTGAGCTCTCATCGCAGAGAAATGATGATGCGAAATGAATGCCACCAGGACCTTAAAGCATAGTTTTTGAATGGAAGGTATTACTGATTTTGTTTTCGACGTTCAAGTGTGTTGCTTAGGAAAGGAGTAGCAGCCATAGAATACTGAGTATCAGTCATCATGATGTAAACAGAAATGTTGTTTCAGATTAAGAGTCTGACTGTTAGTCTGGATCTCTAGTCTGGTGTGTTTAAAAGTGGAAATATTCATTCGTTATGGTGCACTTCTTGTCCGTCAATTAATTTTCCTGGCAGATGGTACCAAGAAGTACAAAAAGGAGCTGCATACGTTTTCGAAATTAAAAATATTAGCTACTCCTATTGTCACACTATATTGCTCAGACAGTTTATCAAAATCGTTAATAGTTCGACAAAAAACAACTCTTGTCTCCTACATATGCTATCGGATAGGGTATACAAATATTTTTTTATCAAAAAACGCCCCAAAAAGTGGCTGTGAGCTAAAGTGATCTATGGACAAAATGTTCATGTTAATATTACCAATGATTTTGCATCAAGTTTTTTTTCGAATATTTTAAAATTTGACAGAAAATTGATTTTTTTTAATGAAAACGCCCCCAAAAAGTGAACGTGGTTAAAAATTTTTATAAACCAAATATAGGTATTGGGATTGTCTAATTTTTTTAATTTCTTACCGCGCGTTTGGCCAAAACCAACGTTTTTCTGAAAAGTGGGCGGATTTAAAAAAAAATGTACACTTATTCTGCTTCGTCGGATAGAGAGTCTACATACCAAATTTCATCCTTCTACCTCAAAATTTAAGGCCCAAAAATGACGGACGAACAAACGAAGAGACAGACATGGCTAGATGAACTCAGCTAGCGATTCTGAGTCGATCCATATATTGTCGAGATTATTTCTCTGTGTGTATCTACAATGCATTCCTTCCATGATTGTCTAGAAATATAAGTGAAAGCCCTTTCATCGAACAGTATTTTAGTAAGTGATTGGAGATTCTTAATATTTCAACTCTTCAAGCATAAAACGGCTTCAATTGGTCTGGAATTGATCATAGAGCAAAAAGTTAAATGTATACTCTGACATATAAAAAAAAAACATTTCCTAACGTCTGAAGGCATGTTAAGACTCGCTTTCAATGGGTTTCTCGACGGAAAAGAAAAGGTGACGTACTTTCAGTCCCTTTTTCCGAAAAAGCAGATATAGCAATGAATTTTATGGTTAAGCAATAAAAAACAAATAACTAAGGACACAGGACAATACCCTTTAGGCCTATATGCAAAAAGACTAGGCCTTTTTTTAGCAATGACTTCTGTAGAAACAGCTTGGACGAGGAGAAGGTCTGTATTCCTCACCTCCTCTCTTTTCTCTATTATTACCGTCAGAAACCTCTTCCGTTTTATAGTTAGCTCGGAGTGGTTCACTTAGGCAAACGAATATTAAGAAAAGTCGACAGATCCACGTGGTACCACAGCGAACCTCTGCATCGCATGCAGCAACTATAACCAAACTTAACCTAAAGGACGCATGGAATGGAAAAGGGGCTGCAGGTTTGTTAAAACTTGAGTTTAATGGGGTCCTAATCAGAGAAGAGAAAATTGATAATGCAAAGGATTTGGACTTCAGCGATAAACTGCAAAGAAATTAGGATGCTTACCTGGGTACTCATTCCGTAAAATTTTAAACGATTATCGTAGACGATAGTGTAGACGTCCTGCTAAACAATAGCGTGTAATTTATGTTCTGTATATGTGCACATGTATACAAATTACACGGTAGATTCTCCTTCACTATCGTCAACGATTATCGTTTTGAAAATTAGGGAATGAGTACCTGGTTTTCATCAATTTCGATTGAGAAATGGAATCGCTCCTTTTCAATATCCTTAAATTTTTTATTGCTTACCCAGCGTCTCATAAAAACTTTGAGCCCTTTTTGGCCTTAATGCCTTTCTGATTATGGAGTATTTTACAACTTTTCGAACTTCATGGACTATAATATCGGCTTATGATTTGCTCTTGTAATGTAGACACAGGAAATCTATGTAATTGAGAGCCCTTAATAATACGGACAATTCCATGAAGAATTTAACTGATATCCAAACAAAAGTTGACTCTAAACCGTTTTCATAAATTGTATAGAAAGAAAGGCCTATCGATGTAACCGTTCGGGAGACAATTTTCTGCAATTTGTTCGAAATCTGAGAATTCTCTATCGAGGTTTCCGTTCTGATTATTCACCTGTATCGAGGTATCCGTTCAGAAAAAAAATTTCAATCGAGATATCCGTTGCGATTAGCATTTCGAACATATCTTCCTACGAAATGTAACGCACATGATCGCGCATTGGCGATATCCGTTAAGTCAACAATTTTTGACAGCTATGCGTTGAATTTCCTCCGAAGTTGTCCGACGAAGAATTGCTGCGGAATCCGACAAAAGCGATTTTATGCTTTTTTTGTTTTATTCCGCAGCGGCTACTTCGAAAGCAAATTGAGTTCCGATTGGGACTGACTTTCCTTTCGGAAATTGTTCTGGACCGATAGTCGATACCCCGATAGGGGTGATTATTTCGAACACATCATCCGACGAAATTTACCCACAAGATCGCGCAGCACCGTAATGCGTTAAGTCAACAATTTTGTCTGATGCTGTCTATACCTCCGTTCCTTATAATTCCGATTAGGACTTAATTTCGTTTGGGTAATTCTTCCAAACTGATACCTCGATAGGGCTGACAGAGTTGCGTCAATTGACGCTTCAAAGATAAACGGTATCCGTTTCAAATTTATAGAATCAGCTAAGTACCCGGTGGTGGTCTTTGACAAGAAATTAAACAGGAAGGCTAATATTCAGAAAAGCGAAAAAAAAACCTGCCGTAGCCATTGACTCACGTAGAAAGGCAGTCGGGGAAAAATGGGTTATGCAACCATACAACACATTCTGGTTCTACTTGGCAAATATTAGATTCATACTCATGTATGCTTTTGTCATCAGGTAGACGGCCGGTTTTAATTCGGCTTCTGGGGAAATTTCAAAGATAATTCAAGCTTATCTTTGTATAAGTGGAGCTCTAGCAGCCACCTGATATGCAACCATAGATGATTTCCTACATCTAGTGCCCTTAGACATCTTCGAAAAGCAGACTGCAGCTTGTGCTGACTAACTAAGAACTTCATCAGAATGGAAACCCGTTTATGGTGGCCTTATAAAGATCCTACATCACCAAAACCTTACAGAAAATCCGATCACATTACTAACCAACTCAGTTTTGAGTGTAATTTCCAGACTCCCATTCCCAGTGATCTCGAATGGTAGTTGTACTCAATTGGAATTGACAACTCGCTTCATATCTTTTTGGATGGCTCCAAAGCTGATTTTGGCGTGGGTGGGGTGGAGAAGACGCCGCATTACCATATTCATTCTTCTTCCTAATAATTGTAGCGATTTGCAAAGAAATTGAAGGAACCTTGTCATGGTTGAAGTGTAAAGTGATATCCACAAAGAATATCTCTATCTAACATCTGGGTACTGTCTATCTATCTTACATCAAAAAAAGCCTAGGAATGCCGAATACCACTTAATGAGATGGCGGAGCACTATAAAATTCACCTTTTCTGGGTGCCGGGTCACAGAAATATTCCTGGGAAATGTAGACATTCTAGAACAAACTTATAAACTGTTCCTGTTCGATTATGATAGCAAACTGTAAATGGAAAAATGGCACTAACGTGTCAATTATTCAGGAAGGTTTAGCAAAAGCGGTTGCGTTTGACTAAGCTAATCCGAGGAAGAATTGTTGCCTGAATCCATCGAACGCGATTGTAAGCTTCTTTTACTTTGTTCCGCAACGGATACCTCGAATGCAAACTGAGTTCAGATTGGAACTGAATATCGTTTCTTCCGAAAAAGTACCTGGAGAAGGTTGAGAATCTCCTGACCAGTTTGTGGGCAACCAGTCGAATTGAATATTTTTTTAAACTTTTGAAAGAGGCTGCCCACCAACATACTTCTTAATCTCACTTCATATATCAACAGGGTTGTGAATAGGATTTTTGAATTCAAGACCTCCCACATTTGACTGCGTAACTCTACTGGCCGATATGTACTGTTCGTCGTTGTATTGGTTCGATTTTTAGTTTTTAGGACACCGGTGATTTCCAGACGTGTCTTATATAGATACTCATCGAACAGAATGCTGTTTTATTTTGGCGATCAGAATATAAATTAAAAAGCATTATGTAGAGGTTCCTACTGTTAGGTTGAATTTACAAAGTCTTTATCCTAATTGGAGGTCTTTTAAACAAAAAGCTGAACGGTTTAGTTTGGGAACTTCTGGTATCGGCAGCTATAATAGCAATACAACTTAGTTTGGGGTTCTTCAAGAAACATGTTTCTGGCATTCGGTGGCAAGACATTTTGATATCACTTCTCAAACCCGATTTATTATCTGATTTACAGATTTAAAGACCAATATCTAATACCCAGGACCATAACATTCTACAATAGATACAAAACTATCTCAAGATATCCACAAGCATTTTTCTAACCAAATCCTTTCACATTTCAGCTGAAGTCAAAGAGAAAATCCAAGTTGTTGAAACCAAACCGACCAAGTGCGCAGTCTGTGACAATGTTGTTGTCAACCCAGATGACAAGGAGTGCAAATGCAAGGAACCCCTCATGTGGGATGGTTCCGAATGCATCGATCGTAATATGTGCCCGTGCGTTGAGAACTATATTAGGTAAGTGACCTTAGACAAACTCTGACCTTTGACAAGTTTTAAGATAACTCTTTCCAAAGTTATCCAATTGGTTCGAAATTCGAGAACAAAGATTGCCAGGAATGTGTCTGTGTTCTGGGTGGTGTCAAGCAGTGCAAACCCAAAAAATGTCCAACCTGTGATGAAGGTCTACGCGTTGTCCAAACAACAACCTGTATATGTAAATGCGAGCCATGTCCAGACATGCAGAAACTTTGTCCGTCGAGTGGCGATTGTATCCCTGAGACGTTGTGGTGCAATGGTGTAAAGGATTGTGAAGATGACGAGCCGCCAGAGTGTACGAAGATCATCGAGGATGTTGGAAAACCAACAACGGAAACGAATACGAGTAAGTTGATAAATAAGGGGCTATAAGTATCGGGAAAGGGGGATATGGGTTGAGATATGAACAGAAAGCAATAAGGGCAGATAAACTTTCGACAGATCTGAGTCAATGTGCCTACATAATAGGTATGTTGGAGTGGGGGTAAATTATCTCAGAAAGAGACAAAATTACCAAAAACTACGGGAACGCGTTTAAGTAAAAAACAGTAAAATTATATATGTTGTATGCCTTTTAAAGAACAAATGACAAAAAACACCTGTCAAAACAAGCGAGTTGTCACTTTTAGATACCAACTGACAGTTTACTGTTTTTTACCAACAGAAATTTCTGCAGTAAATTTTTTTTACAGATTTTTATGGAGGGGTAGTTTTTTGCTCTCTCGTGAGCTGTCTCTTTTACTTATTTTTGCGTACGGGAACGGCAATAAGTAAAAATCAGTAAAAATCAGTAAGAATCAGTAAATATTATTTTGTACGGGAACAGAACAGACCTAATATGAGAGACAAAATATTTTTTTAAAAAACATAACTGGGCGGATACTTTCGTCTACTTTTGTCATGGCTAAAGTGTAACGTGATTTTCAGAAAGAATATCTCCATCTAACCGGCAATCAAATCCCTGGGTACTATCTCTCTTACATAAAAAAACCCTAGGAATGCCGAATACCTCCTAACGAGGTGGCATAGGGTCACAGAAATATTCCTGGAGCTGTAACAGAATAGGCATCAACATAGACATTCTAGAACAGTTCCTCAGACTGGATTCGATTATGAAAGCAAACTGTAAGTGTACAAAAGGCACTAAAGTGTCAACGCTTAAGGTTCTATAATAAATTTAGTCCAAAGGGCTTCAAGAAATCTGAGCATAGCATCTTGTAACCATCGAAAACATGTGTCAAATTAAGGGGGTCACTTAGAACATATAGAATGAAGCCCCTAACATCTTTTCGAAGTGCACGCAGAGGCTGGCCGACTAAAGGTATACATTTTCTTGGGGCAACCCAGGACCTAGCTGTCTATTAAAGCCAACATCGGTCCGAGTGTACTTCGTGTACGATGGCATGACTTCTAGTTTTATTGCGTCAGGTGCGTGTAGGCTGACTACAAACAAAACCAAATGCGTTTGCGATTAGGAGGCTCCTTATGACTCAGGTTCCAGTTTATTCCCACCATCAACATATGTGCTTGTGTACTTTTTGCACAATGGTGGGACCTCATGATTTATGATCAATTCGACGATTTGAACGGCTGATCATTTTTCAGGTAATGGCAAGAGTGGGCCGACTTTAAAATTGATGTAGCTACCCCTGAACGTTTCCTCCCAATTTTTAACTACGTTGCTTGTTTTACAGGTATGGACAGCTTAAAATTTCAAGCTGAATATTCCTATAAATAATATACTCTTGCGTTGGAAATGGGCCGCTCGAGTCTCTAAAGTGAATTTAGTCCTTCACATTTCGAAAAATGAACTTACGTAGCCTTCACATGTATTTATGAGGTGATTAAAACTTTGCATGCCCTTAGGTTCCTTCAATATAAACAATGAGCCCTGTTAACTCTTAAAACCTCTTACGAGTCCGTAAACTAAACAACCCCTTAAATTTTTTTTAGCAACAATCAAGACCTGCCCCGAACCAGAATGCCCAGTTGGAATGAAAATGAAGATCATAGAGGAGTCGGCAACTAGAAAGATGTCAAAGATCTTCAAATCCACGTAAGTTCCACTCGCATCATATATTCCCCTCAAACCACTTCAGTCTTACAATCAATTTTACAGTGTTACCAAGAAATTCTCCACCTTCAACGACGGTCACAAGATCACCCGCACCAAATCGTTCACCAAGATCGAAGAGTACCTCCCAACACCAGAACTTGAGCTCGGCTACAATGACATTGAGCAGTGCGCCGAATTCGTGTGTACCCCCGAAGCACCGACCAGCACGGTTAAGAATGTCTCCTTCTCATGTACCCTGCCAAAATGTCCTGACGACTACGAGGTTGAGATTGACAACTCCCGAGTGAAGCCAGGCGAATGCTTGAAATACACTTGTACTCTACGGCCGCAAAAGGATCACGTCTGTGAACTAAGTGGAAAGTCGTTTGTCACCTTTGACGGTACCGAGTTTAAGTACGAGACATGCAGTCATATTCTGGCCAGGAATCTTGTCAATTCGACGTGGTTCATTTCAGGTGAGTACAGACCCCTAAAGCAGGTTCTTGGGGTTATACTTAAGTCAATTTTTTTTGTAGTTCATTTGAATTGCACAGAGGATCGTAAAATCTGTCGCAAGATGCTCACAATCCGTGATTCTAGTGCTGACGCTGTCCTTACCATCATGCCAAACTTGAAACTCAAGTTCAACGGATTCGTCTATACACCACAACAGCTGGAAAAATCTCCTCTCGCCAAGTCAGTGTTCATCATTTCGCAGCCGGGTAACACAATCCTGGTGGTATCTCGTTTACATGGATTCTGGGCGTCTTATGACGAAATCGGTGGAATTAAAGTCGGGGTATCTGAGAAGTTCATTAAAACTGTCGACGGTTTGTGTGGATACTTTAATGGCAACCCAGCTGACGATAAACGCCTGCCCGATGGAAGCCCCGCCAGTAGTACGAACAAATTCGGTGATAGCTGGTACGACAAGGAGACACCTAAAGAGGAATGTTATCCACAGGTGTGCCCCAGAGATATCCAAATGAAGGCATTGACTCTGTGCAACTCTATCAAGTGAGTACAAGATTGCGTTATCCTTGACAAGGTCTTACAACTGGAACATCCTTTTCAGACATCCATCATTCCTAAAGTGCGGCAAATCTGTTAATTACAAGCAATTTGTCTCCAAGTGCATCGAAACCACTTGTGAGTGCTTGAAGGAAAATAAGGGCGACACACAAGCCTGCAAGTGTTCGATATTGCAAGGATTCGTAAAGCAATGTTTGGCTGTGAACCCGCAAATTCAATTAGATACATGGCGAGCGGTGCATCAATGCGGTAAGCTATTCGGATTTTTTCTGCTCGTTTTGTGAATCGGAAGGACGATATGGTTGTGTTGGTTTTTTTTTCGTGTAGAAATATCCTGTCCAGCGCCATTGGTACACTCAGATTGCTACAAGCGACGTTGCGAACCATCGTGCGATAATATGAACGGAGACGATTGTCCTGTGCTGCCGGATGCCTGTTTCAGTGGATGCTACTGTCCGGAAGGTACATTGCGCAAGGGTGATACGTGTATACCAATTAACGATTGCAAGGATTGCGTTTGTGATTCGTTCGGCACATGCAAATATCTTACGTACGATAGGAAGAATTTCACTTTTAACGGCAATTGTACGTATCTGCTATCGAGGGATATTGTCCTACCCGGTGTGCATACGTTCCAGGTGAGTTTTGTCAATGTGGGCGTGTAGTCAGTTGACAAAAAACTGAAAACTCCTCAAAACAATAGAGTTGAAGTTCGCCTCTGCAGAAGCAGTTTTCAAAAAAACTTTGTGTCCCTCTTATAGGTCTACGTTTCAATGGATGATTGCAAAAAGCTGGGACATTTGTCGAAGGGTCCCAACACAAGCTGTGCCAAGTCACTTCACATTTTACACGGCGAGCATATAATTCATATCCAACGTATGGTACCCAGTAAGACCGTTCAGGTTCTCGTCGATGGCATAGCATTGAAGAAACTACCATACAAGGACACCTGGATAGGTATTTCCGAAACGAAAAGCAACGAAATGAAGCTCACATTACCCGATTCCCATGTCGAAGTGGTCAGCTCGTTCGACGACATGGCCTTCTCGGTAAGTACCTTCTGAAATGCAATCTCTATCAGTCTTTTCAATGACTTCCTTTTAGATTCGCGTGCCTAGCATTAAGTACGGCAGTAAAATGGAGGGTCTTTGCGGCGATTGTAATGGCGACGTCGACAACGACCTTCAAATAAATCCGGCGACAAAGAAGCGCGGTTGGAAACCATCAAAGTCCGACGACATTATGGACATTGTGGAGAGTTGGCGAGCAGATGAGCCCAAACTTGGATTGGATAAAGACGAATGCTTGAGTGAGGAAGTACCAATAGATACTTGTATCCCATTGCCACCAGAGAAGGATCCGTGCTTCAAATTCTTCGATGAAAAATTATTTGGCAAGTGCAACATGATTGTGAATCCTTTGATATACGTGTCGGCGTGTCAACAAGACATGTGCAAGCCTGGTAACGACCAAAAGGGTGCTTGCAATTCATTGGCTGCCTACGCTAGAGAATGTGCCAGAATGGGAATTTGCCTCAACTGGAGAAGTGCAGACTTGTGTCCATACGACTGTCCGGCTCATTTGGAATATGAACCGTGTGGTTGTGTCAAGACATGTGAATCTATTAATACCGCCGATATGTTTGAGGTCGTGAATATGAGGACCAATTCTGTGGTCAATCCAAAGAAGGAACTTGAGTGCAGCGCTGGTACAAGTGAAGGCTGTTTCTGTCCACCTGGTAAAGTATTGGACGGTGACAAGTGTGTTCTTGAGGAACAGTGTGTTAAGTGTGACGATGGTGACCACTCTGTTGGTGATGTCTGGAAGAAGGACAAATGCACAGAATGCAAGTGTAACAAGGACGGTAAGACTGAGTGCATTGAACAGCAGTGCCCAGTACAGGAGAGTATTTGTTCGGAGGGCTTTATGCCGTCAAAGATAAGCTCCTCAGAGGAGTGCTGTCCCAAGTATATTTGTGGTAGGTTTTAACAAAACAAAATGTTCAATTGCATCGAGTGATAAATGTGGTCTATTCTAGTTCCTGAGCCTAAGCTACCAACACCCATCACCTGCCCGGATGCGCCCTTCCCTCAATGCGGTCATGGGCAATTCAAGAAGCAAAAGATTGGAGCCGACGGATGTCCACAGTTCATTTGCGGTACGCATAACAACCCTCCAAGATGTTCGAAATGGTTTTTAAAACAATACCTTCCCCCTTTTAGAATGCAAGCCTGTATCTGAGTGTGAACCATTTAGAGAGTCTATTCCCCTGAAACCTGGCGAAAAAATTGTTGTAGACAATTCCGGCTGCTGCCCAATTCAAAACATTATATGCGACACTAAGACCTGTCCAGAGCTGATCACTCAGTGTCAACATAAATTATGGGAATTCAAGGTTGTCACTCATCTTGGAGACTGCTGTCCAACTCTCGTATGCAGTAAGTTAAATTCTGGGTGTTCAAACGTTCTTTTCTAAAAACCTATCAATTTACAGCTCCACCAAAGGAAGCTTGCATCGTTGAAATGGGTGAAATTGAAATCCTCAAACCAGTGGGAGATAAATGGCAGGTGCCTGGAAATCCGTGTGTGCATCAAATCTGCGCCTATGGACCCAATGACACACTAGAAACCAACGAAATCATAGAAAAATGCATCACAGACTGTCCCAGAGGCTTTGAATATGTCAATCGGGATGTGACCAAGTGTTGTGGCAGGTGTATCCAAACCAAGTGCGTCTTTGAGGAAAAACTCTACCTGCCTGGTGAGGAATGGTATAGTCCCGACAATTGTACAACATATTCGTGTGTTGAAAATCTCGGACAAATCCTCACAAGCTCGTCGAAGGAGGTCTGTTTGGATATTAGCGACTGTCCACCAGAGCAAGTGGAAGATCATGGCTGCTGTAAGGTTTGCAAACCTATACCAGAGAGTCAAAGTAAGAGTTGCCAACTATATAACGAGTCATAAACTCATGCATTTGCATTACAGAGAACTGCCTGCCGTCTTCACTTTCTGAAAGCGAAACAACCAAATTGGTTCGACTCCTCAAACCTGGACATGGTATCTGTGTCAATAAGGAACCAATCCGTGGATTCACAGAATGCTATGGTTCCTGCCAGTCTGGATCTAAATATAATGTCGAGTCATTTGGCCAAGACAAAGTATGCTTCTGTTGTTCGATTGAAGGATACAAGACTATCAAGGTTCCTCTAACCTGCGAAGATGGATTAAAGATTGTCAAAGAGGTAGACACAGTTTAAACTAACTTTCCGTAGCCAGGTTCAATGTGAATTTTTTCTTTTTTTCAGATTGAAATTCCATCCTCATGTGGTTGTAATGCGTGTTCAGATGCGTCCAGCATTGATTTTGGACCTCTGATCGACGTTCGTTCGAAATCTGTAAATCCAATTAAACGCCTAAATTAGGCGACCCTAGAGATACATTTTATGATTTCGGTCAGAATAGTATGGTGATGAACCATGTTGCATTTTAAGATTAAAATTAAGATATTATGGAATAAAAAAAATAAAACAAATAAGTTTTTCCCCATCTCAAAATGGTGGTCAGTGTTTGCTAACAATCTGCCTAAAGTCACTTGTTACGTTAGAGTTATCATTTCAGGATACCGAAGGAGTTCAAAACCAAGAAAATGAAAGGAAGTTTAATTTTATATCCCCATAATATAATTGTGGATCTCGTTACGAAAAACAGCCCGATTTTTAAAAAAAAAAAGTTTGTTATACCAAAACTTATAGAAAAAATAATCAAGGACAGAATATATCTTCAGGTCTTAAATGGTGTATGAAATTTTCGAGACCAAAAACCTGTGCATTATACGAAATACCCACAATAGATAATTGTAGCAAACAAAGAACCGTTTTCTACTTTTTTTTCTCAAACGCATTTAGTAGACAGAATCACACAAAACATGTGAAATTGAATCCTTAAAGGGATTAAAATCCAGTCTTGATAGAAGGGCCCGTCATAACGATTATTGTCTGAAAAATGGGAAGGCAAACCCCTCAACAATTATTTAGGATAAATGAAGGAAACGGACATTATGGTCCGAAAGTTTTTGAAACTAAAACGACGTTTGCTGACCCAGCTGAGACGCAAAAAAGAGTTCATGTAATTCTGCAACTAATGAAATGTGTGCGGACCTGCATTGGTAACGGGTGATTTTTTAAGAGGTTTAGAACTTTTAGAACACAAAAAATTCGAAAAAATGAATGAAATATTTATTTGAATCGATAGTTTGAACCTTGCAATTTAATGTTTAAAGATAATTTCATGCAAATGTTGACCGCGGCTGCGTCTCAGGTAGCCCATCCGCTGAGTCCAATTTTGGCATACTCTTTCACACATATCGGCCGGTATCTCACGAATGAATGCATGGATGTTGGCTTCCAGTGCGTCAATCGAAGCGGGCTTGTCCCTATAGACATTAGCCTTGACATACCCCCACAAAAAATAATCTAACGGTGTCAAATCGCACGATCTAGGCGGCCAATTGACCGGCCCGAAACGTGAAATTAACTGTTCACCAAACTCGCCTCGCAATTGCGCCATTGTTTCGCGTGCTGTGTGGCATGTGGCACCGTCTTGTTGAAACCACATATCATGCAAGTCAAGAACTTCCATTTCGGGCAAAAAAAAAGTTTGTTATCATCGCTCGGTAATTTTGCTTATTTACGTACCCATTCAACCAAAAATGAGCCTCATCGCTGAACACAATTTTTCGATAAAAAAGCGGATCCTAGGCCAGCTTTCCAAGAGCCCATTCACCAAAAATTCGGCGTTGTGGTAGGTCGGCTGGCTTTAGTTCTTGCACCAGCTGTATTTTAAAAGGCTTTACGCCCAAATCCTTCCGCAAAATTTTCCACGTAGTGCTGTAACAAAGGCCTAACTGCTGGGAACGGCGCCGAATCGACATTTCGCGGTCTTCTGTCACACTAGCTGATACGGCCGCAATATTTTCTTCACTACGCACAGTACGTAAACGTGTTGGTGGTTTAATGTCCAACAAAGTAAATTTGGTGCGAAATTTGGTCACAATCTTCCGAATAGACTGCTCAGAAGGTCGAGAATGCCGATCATAAAATGGAAGCAGCGCGCGATGAACATTTCGAACCGAGCACGAATTTTGATAGTAAAATTCAATAATTTGCAAGCGTTGTTCATTTGTAAGACGATCCATGGTTAAATTTCAAACCAAACTGAAGCTGTTTGACAGCGACACAAGGTACTAAACACACGTCAGCTGTCAAAACCAGTGTTGCCAAAACCAAACCAGCTAAAAAATCACCCGTTATATTCAATTAGCTTTATACATAGACTTCACCATCTGTGTATCTTTATTATTTCACTATGATAGACAAGAGGCATGCAGCCTCCAGGTTGGGGGTTGTGCTTTGGGATAACTACCCACCCATTGAAAAAAACCAGATGTTTCGAAGCATCCAATAGACTCGGAAAGGACTGATATTACTCTTGGCGACCCTGCTAAACGAAAGAAGGACAACGACGTTCGTATCTGCACCTGGAATGTGAGAACATTAAACAGGAGAGGTGCAGGCGAACAACTAGCGGAAGGCCTTAACTTGTACAAAGCAGACATTACTGACATCTACTATGGAACGTGTGTGTTATAGTGAGCAGAAACAGGACCATTCGAATGCGGATATGTTATAAGTGTCAGACTTAGGCAAGAAGTTTTATGTTTCCAAGACAAAGCGAATGCATTGTAACAATTCGCAAGCCTTATATGCGCTCATGCTGCGACGGAGGAGTAGGTGATTTATATAAGGATTGCTTCTACGAGCTCCTTGACAAAACCTATGAGCGACTACCAAAGTACGATGTTAAAATCGTGCTGGGAGATTTTAACGCGAAGGTAAGAAGAGAAGACATTGTTAGCAGTATTGTCGGAAAATATAGCCTACACGACAACACATCTGGTAACGGACTTAGGCTAATTGACTTCGCTACGGAACGAAATGCCACTATAGCCAGCACACGGTTTCATCACCTCGATATCCATAAGGGGACATGGAGGTCTCCAGATCAACGAACAGTTGATCACATTGTGAAAGACAAGAGGCACGCATCCAGTATTTTGGATGTCTGAAAATTCCGAGGGGCTAACATCGACTCGGACCACTAGGTACCTTGTTGAAGCCAAGGTAAGGGTGTGCATATTCACCAGAAATACTGTGAAAAAATGTAATGTCGAAAGACTGCAATCGCCAGAGACCGCCAAGATCTTCGCGCAACGCGTATCCCTTAACCTCTCGACTCACAACATACCACCAGCATCTAATGTCGAAGAACAATGGCAACGATGCAAACAAGTCATTAGATCAGCCCCAATTGATGTGCTAGGTTTCTCGCGCCCAACAGCAAGAAAACCTTGGTTTGATGACGAATGCCGACAGATGCTCGCATCCAAGAACGAGGCCTACAAGGCTAAGCTGCAGGTGAAGACGAGAGCCGCCATAGAGCTCTATAGGCAAAGAAGAAATGAAGAACATCAGTTTTTTAGAAAGAAGAAAAAGGAGCAAGAAAAACGCGCGATCGAGGATATAGAAAAGTGCCACTCCAGGAACGATGTTCGCAAGTTTTACCAAAGTGTAAAACACCAAAGCCAAGGATGCAAGGCTCGAACAGAATCCTGTCGAGATGAACAAGAAATATCGAAGTTGAGACAAAGTCGATGCTGAAAATATGGAAGAACCATTTCTGCAGACTGTTAAACGGCGATGACGAACAACCTTCCGCTGACAGGCAGAACGAACCATTTAAAATTGGCAACGGCAGCGAAAACTGCCAACCACCTGACCTAAGTGAAGTGGGGATAGCAATATATAAACTCAAGCTCTACAAGACAGCCGGAAATGATAGCCTTCCCCGCCGAGCTTTATAAATCTGCCGGAGATGACTTGGTAAGTAACATCCACCAACTCATAAGCCAAATCTGGTCTGATGAAAGTATGCCTGAGGAGTGGAACCACAGCATCGTTTGCCCGATCCACAAACAATGAGACCCTCTGAACTGCGCCAACTACAGAGGAATAAGTCTGCTCAACATCGCCTATAAGATCCTATCTGTCGTTATATGTGAACGCCTGAAACCGTTTACCAACAATCTGATCGGCCCTTTTCAGTGTGGTTTAAGTCTAGGAAAGTCCATAACTGAACAAATCTTCACACTTCAGCAGATCCTAGAAAAAACACAAGAAATCCAAATCACTACCTGTGCATCGATTTCAAAGCCGCATATGACAGTGTTTATAGAGTCGAACTATACAGACCCATGTCAAGTTTTGGTAGACCACCCAAACTCGTCCGTCTGTGTAGGATGATGATGGAGAATTGTCGCTGCTCCATCAGTGTCGGAAACGACCTCACCGACTTATTCGATACCAAAAAAGGATTTAGGCAAGAATTGTGCAAAAATGCCGACCCAACACCAAAGGCTTCCATAAATCGGTGCAACTACTAACATACGGCGATGATATTGACATCATTGGTCGGACTCAACTTGATGTCATAGCCACGTTTGCTAATATAGAGAAGAAAGCGGCAAAAATGGGTTTAGCTTTAATGAGGGTAAGACCATGTATGTGATGTCAACAAGAAAGAACATACAGCATCGACGAATTTTACAGAGCATCACCATTGACAGGTCCAGTTAATACTGGACTTTCTCTACCTCGGCTCCCGGTATTAACTCTGACAACAACATTTCGTCAGAAACATAACGAAATATTACTCTTGCCAACTGCTGTTTCTTCACTAGAAAAGCCCTTACTCGAACTACTAAAAATATTATTATACAAGACCCTGAGCATCCCGATCCTGGATCGTATCAAAAGTGGAAGAAGAAATCCTTGGAGAAAAATTCTTCGAAAGACTTAGGACAAAGGTCCTAGGACGGAGATTCAACCAAGAACTATACGAGCTGGGGCTCTATTACATAAAACGAAAAATTTATGACAGCTCAACGAAAACGAAAGCTATACGACTGCCCAATGCCAGTCGCAAGAAATTACGAGTATCGTAAAATCAAGAACGATACTCGTTTTATTTATGTAATCGAATTTCAACGAGAACGAAGTGATTTCAACGATATTCGTTTATTAAATATGGCCCCTGTACAGCGGCATACCCCTAGTCAAAAAAAACTCCGTCTTCGACGTTTAAGATGGCTTGGACATGTAAAATTGTAGAGCGAATGGATATCAATAATCCGGTTTCCAGTAGACACCTACCTCAACCAACTAAACGTGCTCATCTGGAGCACGGGAGGACCGGGCTAATGGAGAGTCATGTTGGTTAAGGCCCAGGACCCAGGTTCATTCCAGACTGTAGCGCCAATTAAGTAGTAAGTAATGAGTAGATAGATTAGGGCCGTTACTTAGTTCCTTTTCGTGGCATTGAGAAAGTACACTAAAGCATTCTGTTAGCTAGGTTCTAGGTTTCTAGTTGCCTCTACCGCTGTGGATAAAAATAGTGCAAAGTCATCTAGTTCCTCCAATTTATTACTTCTCATTTGCTGAAGTCGACATGCCTGAACATGCCTGAAATTAGGATATTCACATATTCGGCCCTATCGCGGTATCTGTCGGAGCGGAAAATTCTCCGATTTTGTACGCTTCGGAGGATTTTTGCTCCGAGGTATGCGTTGCGGAAAATTGTCCGATCCGACGGATACCTCGATAGGGCTGATTAGGTGTCAGGTAGTCTTATTAACTTCAGTTTATTGTAACGCATGTAATAGTCAGATGGCGAGAACGTTAGTTTAGTAAACATTCGGCCCTATCGAGGTATCCGTAGGTGCGGAAAATTCTCCGACTTTGTACGATTCGGAGGATTTTTGCTTCGAAGTATTCTTCCAACAAGCTGTTCGGAATATTTCTCCGACATTTTGTAACGCGTTGCGTTGAAGTGCGTTCAGGTGCATTTTTGGTGCAATTTTTGACAGCTAAGTGCCATTCTTTTTCCGATTTCCTCCGGCACAAATTCTTCGCGGAATTTATTTACGAATTGTAGTGAAGTGAAGCCGTCGCATTTGTGTAGTATTTTCTTCCGATGACACATACCTCGAATGAAAGTTAAACCTCCGACGAAGTATGCGTTGCGGAAAATTGTCCGCTCCGACGGATACCTCGATAGGACTGATTGTGCCTATTTCACGGGTTCTGGCCAAATTGCCTGGAAATGAAAATCTATGAGAGGCCATATGCAACCAGCAGAAGTTGACTTTGACCACAAGAAGCTTCGTCAAGTACACTTTAGTTTTTATATTAAGGAGACACTTAATGCGTTTTCTATCTATGTTATGCTATAGGAACTATCGGAAACCAAGGAGGAAGGGCCGCTGAACAGAGAGTCCCATCAGGAACTACGTCAAGTACGATTTAGCTTTTAATAAGCTACGGTTGACGTCAACAAGGTACAATAGGCGCATTCGGGTATCCAAGAGGAAGTGCCCGTAGCCGCTGGGTCTCATCCGTTTAGATAGGAAGCGCTTAGTGAAAGAACCTTTATACCTGCCATTTCAAGTTCTATTATGTATCAAGCTAGCCCCTTGGATGCATGAGGATTCGAAACTGAAGTATTAATCAAGATTTACCAAAACGATGACACGTCTGTATACATTGTCGTATATGTAATGTGAAAATTAATTAAAATGTCAAGTTCAAAGCTAATTATAAAACGAAGACATCCCCTATTTAAGTCGGTTGAGTTGCATGTATTTTTATGATTGAAAATATCCTACATTAGGGCCAATAACATAAAACTCTTAAAAAACTTGCTTCTCCATTAGATTTGTGTTATATTTTTGGCACGTCAACAAATGCGACCTTTAATTTAAAGTCGATTTCGAACGGCAAATTTAAGAAGCTTCTCTTGGTAGTCTTGGATGTTGGTCAGACTTTCTCAAATGGTGGAGCAGAAAAGCAACTTTTATTTCCCTCGTTGCAATTAGGGACCCTGCTTGCTTAATAAAACCCACTAACTGCATCCACATTGATATGATTAGAGCAAACGAATCCATCTATTCCAATAAGCCACATGTATTGCAAACCATTGGATTTCCATTATTCATAGCGCGGTAAATGTGCAATCAAATTGCAATAACCAACTCACAACAACTGGCCGCAGGACTCGGACCGACAATGACAACAATCTTTCTAATCAATCTCGCGCAAATAAAAACCCAGCCGCCAGCTCAATGTCCTTTCCCGCATTCACGTTCATGTGCATAATTTAAAATCGAGAGTAAGTCCTGGGGTTCTTTTTTTTAAGGAGGAAATCCTATTACTTAACAATTTCCCATAATGGGTCATTGACTCACAATGCAACGAGCAACAGAAAAAGGGTTAAGCGCGAATCACAACCTGAAAGGATTATGAATTTCTCGAGGTTTTTGCCTCGGTTTTTACTGTTGTCCGACTTAATGTCGACATTTTTTTTGCCCGTTAATGTGTGTAAGCCATAGTCAGGGATAATACACAGCAAACAACAAAAAGGACTAACCGACGACTAAACGCCCGCGCACACACACACACCCTCTATCTGCGACTGCATTAATTCATATTTTATTATAATTTATGAATGTGTGTTATCTTTGCCAGCTAGTAGCACTGTTTCCATTCTCTCACACCCACATGTGCACTGTTTATGCATAGAATCAGTCAGCCTCAGCGAGCCACCTTCCCGCTCTAGTTTTGTGGAAGGTCGACGCTGCTGGTATTCCCACAGAACTATTGATGTTGTTGTTGTTGCTGGCTGTTAGCCGGTTTTCTGTTCTCCGCATGTCCTTTTTTTGTTGTTTCTGTTTTATGGCAGATTTTATATATGAAGTTGGCGGCGTACTATTCCACAGAATAAATTAAATTATAGTAAGAAAGTCGAGCAAAATGCTATGCATAAATTAATTAGCATGCATATGCAAATTAGTCTGGGTGTGTGAGTGTGTAGGTTGTGTCATATGGGGTGCGGGAGGACGACGATGTCGCAATGTCGAGTGCGATTCGTAATGCGTTGGCAAAACGCAGATAAAACTGTGTGCACGAGTCGAGTGGTATCTGCGATGCACTCGACTATTTTTTTGCGGGTGCGAAATATCGCAAGACAATTAAATGTGCAGCGTAATATGTTTATGCAAGGGGGGTTTGGGGGAGGGGGATAGGGGGTCGGTGTGTGTGGTTTGATTGAAACGAATTGCGTATTCACTTAGGGTAATTTTATGAAAATGAAGGAGGTAATGTGCCATAAATTTGTGCGATGAAGAATTGCACTCTGCCGCGGAAGGGATATGTGGGTCAGGTTTGAATTAGTAAATCATTTTATAATTTATATTTATAGTTGGTACTTGATGGGCCCATTGTGGTCGGGGGAGAAAGTGGAGTTATATATGGCAATGCTAGAAGGATTTATGCTCCTGATATATCCAGCTCCATGGAAAGTTGGACATTAAATCTTTTCTGACGTGAATACGTCTTACAATTTGCTTCCATTCTAGGTTCGGTTTTTTTTTAAATGTCTGCAAGATCCTGTCTGCAGCAGTATGTGAGGATGTAGGGCGAATTTATAAACGTCAGACTAACAAAGAACTGCATTAGCCGCTTTCATAAATGTTGATCTTTTAACGAGAACTAACTTAAACCACCTGCAGTACCTTCTGGGCATCAAACAACTAACAATTATTCTTCTAAAGGGTCCGCCAAATAACTTTTTTTGAAAATGCTTTTTATAGCTACTGAATATTTTCTCAAATTTCTTTTTTTATTTGAAAGTACAATCCTTCCGGTTAATAATGGAAAATAATTTCATTCAAATGGCTGTCTCGGCTGGCCATGCAGTAGCCTACACGATCGGTCCAATTTTTAAGCACATTATCGATTGTGTGCAGCTGTATTTCACTAATGGCTTCACGAATATTGTCCTTTAAAGCGTCAATTTTCTCTGGCTTGTCGGCGTAACACAGCACCCCACAAATAATAGTCCAACTGTGTCGAATCGCAGCTCCGAGGTGGCCAAACGACATCAGCTATGCGGCTGATAATGCGATCTTCAAAAACAGGGCGCAAAACATCAAGTGTAGCTTCGGCTGTGTGGCCATCCTGTTGAAAACAAATGTTGCCAATATCCTCGTCTTCAAATTTTGTGAACAAAAATTCGCTCAACATGGCCCGATAACGATCGCCATTGACTGTAACGGCCACTCCTTGCTCATGCCTCTGGACCAAAATCCGCACCAAACAGTGACTCGTTTTGGGTGTATCGGCTTTTCAATGTATGCGTGAGGGTTTTCTGTTCCCCAGATGCGACAATTTTGCTTGTTTACATACCCGCCAAGATCAAAATGAGCTTCATCTGAAGAGATGATTTTTTTGGCAAAATCGGCATCTGCTGTAAGTCGATCGCAGGCCCACTTAGCGAAGCGAAAACACATTGGATGGTCAGTTGCCTTTAACTCTTGAACCAATAGGACTTTGTATGGCGTCATACCAAGGTCTTTATGCAAAATTCGTCTCAATGATGTCTACGAAATGTTCAATTGCTGAGAACGACGGTGAATTGATGTTGATGGCGCTTCACGCACACTTTCTGCCACAGCAGCAATATTCTCGGGTGTACGCACTGTTTTTGGCTTTTTACGCTTTGGTTTATCGATGAGGATGCCAGTTTCTTTCACTTTTTTCACAAGATAACGAACATACGGAGCTGACGGTGCTTCTCTTCTTCCAAAATCCGTACGCAATTTTCGCACACATTCTGTAACATTACCATGATTTTCAAAGTAATGTCGCAATATTTCCCAGCGTTGTTCAAGCTACTTGTGCACGGAGGTTAGGCATTTTGGAAGTCGATTGTTTGGGTAGAAGCTTGTTTAAGACATTATGCAGGAAAATTCACAAGCATAACCGAAATTGTGATAGCGAAACTTCTGTAAGGTTGTTTTTAAGCTTCCGGAGATGTGTGTACATGTACCATAAGTTAAGATGTTTCGGTAGAACTTCGCACAAGTTAATCCGAAGCATAGCACGTATAGAGCTTACGAAAGAAGGCTTAAAAAAGCTAAGGTTAAAAGATCGTCAAAAAGGTGAAAAGATCGTAACAAGCTGTAAAGACTGGAAAAAAGGTAAAAAGATCGAGAACCTACCGGAGAATGAGTCAACACGATTTCAACTACTTCGTTGTACTTACTCGTCTTTCATGATCAAGAGTACAGACAAGTGGATAGCGTGTTGGTCTACCGTGCGAGAGAACCCGAGTTCGAATCCCAGTAAGATGAGAGTTTTTATATAATTAATTGCATTGAATTTCATACATTCATGATAACGAATTGGGTTTATAAGAGATTGAAATTGGAATTAATAAAAGTAAATAATAATAATAAGAATATATAAAAACAATAAGAAAATAATAAAAATTATGTTATTTTTCAACTTCGAGAAGATTTGCAAATATTTTCGGAATGACTTTTTGCGAAGCCTATAATTTGCTTCTGTATGGCCTTTTATAAGCAAACTAAGATTTTTCTTTAAGGCCTATTAGAAGTATTTAAAGAAGTCTTATAGAAGTAAATAGCTTCCTAAAAGTGCGTCTAATGTTTTTCCATAAGACTTCCTAGAAGTAATGTTGCTGGAGGGGAAATAGCTTCGATAGTGCTTTATCGAAGCGAAATTGTTAGTTAGGCAGGGTACTCATTCCGTAACATTTAAAAAACGATTATCGTTGACGATAGTGTAGGAGACTCGCTAGATACGTAGTTTGTAACTTGTATGCTGGGTGTGTGCACAAAAAAAAATAAAATACAAATTTTTGGCGCAACAGGCTCGTTAGTACCCAGGGCCTAGCTTTCTCACAACCATTCATGTGTGCGTGTGTACTTCTTGCACGATGGTGGGACCTCCTGTTTTATGCCGACTCCGAACGGCTAAGTTGAGATAAGCTATTCTTGACAATTGATACTACTCGGATGATTTGTCAGATCATCACGAGAGGAGGGCCAGTGAAAAATCATTTAGGTGTTGCTACGGCTGGGAATCGAACCCAGACCTTCTGCGCGGCAGTTCATCGCACTAACCATCGCGCCACTGAGCCCTCACATGTATACAAATTACATGGTATATACCCAGAAAGTCTCCTTCACTATCGTCAACGTTTATCGTTTTTCAAATGTGACGGAGTGAGTACACAGCATAACGTAGGCGATGGGCAGATTGCGCAGCCATTTTAATTTGGCTGTAGAGCAAAACAAATTTTAGGTATTTCCATATTTTATTAATGTTTATGTGAGAAATCTTTTACTTGAAGGATGAATGAATCTATGAATGCTCCTGAAAACACCGGTTATACCCTTACCAGGTTAAACTTTGCTAGAAGTTTTTAGGTCACAATCCCAGACAGATCATCATGGGAGAGTGACGAACCTGTGCAAAATGACTCGATCCATTTTTATACCGATGGCTCCAAAAGAAATGATGGAGTGGGTGCTGGTGTCTTCTCAGACAGGCTAAATCTCAGCCTACCTTTCCGTTTTCCTGATAATTGTAGTGTGTTCCAGGCGGAACTCATGGCGATCAAAGAAACGTTATCCTGATTGATGGAGAATGAAATATCTGTCAAAGATATTAGCATTTTCTCAGACAGCCAAGTGGCCATCAAATCCCTGGAATCAGTCTCAACAAATTCAAAGACAACCCTAGATTGCCGCTCATCTCAGCAAGAGATGTCAAAGCAGTTTAACATTCATCTATGCTGGGTTACTGGACAAAGTGACATTCCAGGGAACTGAAAGGCTGATGAACTCGCCGGACATGGAATACACTAGGTATTGCTATTGCTACATGTAAATGCTTACTAGCTCAACATGCTAACTGAAAATCAACTCTTAGATGGATATTTTGCAAGACTTTTCATATCACCAAACAAATTTGGCCAAAACTGGATTTCAGAAGATTCAAAGCACTGATTTTCTCTATAGACTATACATTAGCCCCACCATAGGTGTCATCAGTGGACACTGTTTAAAAGGCAGGCGCGCAGAAAGACTAGGCCTCCACTCAACGACTTTTATAGGAGCAGAATGGACAAAGAGGAAGAAAAAAACAATGTTTCATCTTCTTTGGAACTTCCCAGACCTATCAAACAAAAAGAAGCTCCATCTTGGAGCTTACTACTTTAAAAATCTCAGCCATTTGACAAAAATGGAGTCGCCTCCGTTTCATTTAATGCTCAGAATGGTTTTCTCACAGATGATGATAAGGAGAATGGAAGAGATTCACGTGGTATCACAATGGACCGAAATTGGTCTAAGTGTGCTGGCGAACTTGCTGGCAGCCATTATAACCTAACCTAAGAGTGGTCCAGTTTGGTGTAGATGAAATTGAATTGAAATTGGACTGACTTCGGCCTTCGTATTGACTGCACAAATTCTGTATATTGAGGGTTTTCAAAAACACATACGAAAAGAACGTCGATTGCACTTGCCGATTATGAACACATCCGATTTGACATGTATGAACACACTCGTACTCACGGTTTTCAAAAATGAGGTTGAGATTTTGGGTGGGTACGATAGTGGCCTAGTCGTTTGCGCGTTGGACTTCTAAGCAGGAGGTCCTTCCGGTTTCAAATCACAAAAGTAACAACGATTATGTTGTTTGCGATGCCCCCCTCTTGCAAGTCTTACAAACATACAGAAGTATCAAAATGTCATCAGAAGCCTTTCAAATTTCACATTTGGAGTCGTCGTTGAAAAGTACGTCCGATCCATTTTGGCAAAAATATAACTTTGCACACACAAATATATAGTGTGCTAGGATTATGTCACTGCATGAGCCGTTAACGTCAGATATTTTTTTTTTTGAGGTTAAGAGAAAGGTTTTTTGAACCTCGAATTCAGCAATAAACCAATTCAACAATAGGCGCGGGGAATTTGGATCGTTTTCTCAAGAACAAATCGGGAATGCAATCTTTGCGACTTTAAATTCGTTGATCCTTTACAGGATTTGCTTGAGTGTAGAAATTTGGTGGATCTGATTTTACAATATAGAGACGAGGGCATATAACACATAAATGGATAAAATGTTGAGAGAGTGATATGGCAAGAAACCAGCCCACATCCAGTCAACAAAGCGGTAAAGCGCCCTCACAATATTGAAGAAGCTATAAAGCAGCCATTCAAAAACGGAAGAAGAATAAGGCAGCCGGTTCTGATGGAATACCAGGAGAACTCTTCAAATACAGATGGTTTGCTAGAGAACTATACATGAACCAAACCATCAACAAAGTCTGGATGGATAAGAGAGTACTCGATGACTGGAAAATCAGCTCCATATGTCCCATGTCAGTGCAGTGGCCTAGTGGTTAGTGCGTTGGACTACGAAGTGCAGGGTCTCCGATTCAAATCTCGGAAGTGCCAACACCCAAGCTTATTCACTGCTCCAACTCTTTCGAAAGTCTGACAAACATCCAAGAGTAAGACTATGAGAAGCTTCTTAAATTTGCCGTTCGGATTCGGCGTTAAACAGGAGGTTCAATTTTTATTGGCAAAAATAATAACTCCGCACACACAAGTCAAGGGAGAAGCTAGGTTTGAGAGCATCTATATGCGCTTTAATGCCAGATATTTCATTTTTTATTTCATTTGTCCCATCTACGAAAAAGGCGATCCCATGTCTTGCACCAACAACCGAGGCATGTCCCTGCTAAATGTCGCAAATAAAATCCCATCGAACGTACTGTGTCAATGTTTGAAGCCTTTTTGGAACGCACTTATCGGCACTAATGAAGGAGTCACCCACACTCGTGGACCCTCAACGGGCATCACAATCACAATGACTTGAGTATGATGAGGGAAGACGTACCTACCTCATCAATCCACAAACCAAACCTAACCTAACGAGGTCCCTATAAGTCAGGTCTTAAGTCACGGAAAATTCGCCACGGATCAAATCATCACACATTTAAAGATCCTGACAAAAAAAAAACAAAAAAATTCGACACCAACCACCTATTCATCGATTTCAAAGCCGAATACGACAGCATTTATGGAGGCAAACTAAACACAGCTTTGTCTAGTTTTGATATTAACTCGTCCGTGTGTGAAAATTTCCGCTGCTGCATAAGGTTGAGCATTACAAAAAATATTTTCTCTCATAGAACCGATAATTCAAAAAAAATCCAAAGAAAGAAGTCTGGAGCCGTCAAATCGAGCTACAATAGATGACCCTACACTGTTTATGCGGTTTGGCGTCCTATTATAGCCACATTTCCTCAAATCCCAATTTATCAGCGATGTTCTCGCCCGTACGAGAGAGACGATGTCTACCGGCGACTATTTTGTTACGTGTTACTCCAATTTTATCGAGACTAAGGGCTTAACGACTGCGTCTGATGAATTATTCCGTAAAAATTGGTCACGAGAATTCCGTGATCTTGAGAAGTATTGCGTTCCATTACTTGTCTTAGTTTATCCTGCACCTGTTTACTTTTTATAACCAGCTCTATCGAGGTATCCCTGGGAGCGGACAATTTTCCGCAACGCTCCTCCGAATCGTACAAAATCGGAGAATTTTCCGCACCGACGGATACCTCGATAGGGTCGAACATCTTTGGACGGCTGGATACATTTTGGGTCACCGAAAAATCGTTATTTTAGTTTAAAATCTGTTGGTCTAAGCCTTTTGCTAAAAGTCTTAACAAGTGATTATGCCACCTAGGGTACCAAATTAGTTTTTAGAGAGTTGAAATTGTAAATTAGACTGTGACAGCCAAGCCCACTTCGAACATAGATAAATAAACCCAAAATTAGCCCAAGATGTCATTCCAATAGCACTCCATTCATATTTCGAGAAATTTAATGATGATTTGAACCACTGAAGGTTTCTCAGACTTATAACATATCTTTCTCCGTTTATAGTTGATAGGGGAAATAATGATCCACCATAGGATTTAGTAAGCTTTAACGTCGATATTCGTTTTTCATCGGCTGATGCAGGTTACACACCTTTATTCATAGGCAATCCAAAAAAAAACATCTAACACAGCTTCTACAAATACCTTCTCTGAAAATATCGTCATCTCCTAACATGGCTAAAAGGCTATTCTAAGAAAAGATTGGGCAAACCAAAGAAATCAAAAGTACATCACTAAAGAACCATGCAAGCTGTAGCGCATATGACGCTTATCACGGATTACGACTTCACGAGCAGACATTTAAGCGACTTAAATATTTCTGCACAGCATCAGACAACGTGGCTTTACTTTATCTGACACCGAAGCATATAACATGTTCGCATTGGAAATCAGCTAACGTATGTTTTTTATGCGAGCTTCTCATCCATGGAAGCCATCCATCAACCGTCAGAGTAAGTGGCATGCATACTTTGTCTTTCTCGCCAGGGACAACGGACGCCACGCGGCATCAGTCGCTCAGCTCCCAGCGAAACCCTTCATCTTTCTTTAGCTTATGTTTAGCCCCTAAATCCGTCAGAAATGTTTGTGTCAGAAATTGTCGAAGTCCTAGCTCAAAAACGACCTACAGAACGTTAATCAATTGAGAAGGAGAAGAGCTAATTTTAAGAGTGAACATTTCGTGGTGAATTCCTTTTGTTATCTCCTTGATGTATGGATTTCATCTATTGGAACCATGGTATCCTTAGAAGTGGGAGAAAATCGGACAAGGCAACGGCAATGAGTTCCAGAAAAGGTAGATAAGCTATCTGGCTAAATAAAATAAACACGAAGAGGACGAAAAATACGCTTAATAAATTATAATTAAATCCAAAACATATAAATACATAAGGAGGTGGGCGTGGCTGTCACTATTTTTTTGTAAATAAAATAAAAATAAATAAAGAAAATTAAAAGAAATAAAAGTGGCTTTTACATTGTGTGGACTTTTTTTAGTCAACTTATAAAAATATCAACAATCACATTTTTTGAAAATGTAAAAACTGGCACATACACCTGGTGCAATACTAGCTGGAAGGTCCTAGATCGAAAGTCTTTCTCGTGTATGTATTTTTTCGTCGACAGCATTCTTAGATGCATTTCATCCTTTCAATAGTTTACCTTTAAGCCTTTCTAGGGCATACACTCAAATGTAAAAAAATTCGTACCCAAACCTAACAACATAAATGTGGATGCTATATGAAACTTTGTTTGTCCGAGCCCAAATGCGTTGTTAAAACTGCAAAAAAGCCGGTTTTAATGTCCTTCATCGCTGCCTGACGGTAAAGTCCACTTTTTGTTTAGTTTATGTTCCAATCCGGAATTTAATTTTATATGGCTGAAATTCAATGTCCGTAGTCGGTCAGGGTTAAAAAAAAAAAAGCAAATCGAATCGGAACCTAAAAAAATTAAATGTCTTCCATTAACAGTCCATACAGATCCTCATACCTTGCTTCTCCATTCAGTTGTGAATGCGAAGTCTTATTTTCCCCATAAATAATGGGATCTCCTGTTTAACGCCGACTCCGAAAGGCAAATTTGAGAAGCTTCTCATAACAATGTTACTCTTGGATGTTTGTAAGACATTCGCAAGAGGGGGCAGTGGAAGAAATATCAAGGTTTGAACTTCGGACCTCCGATATTGGTAGTCCAACCGCTAGCGCTCTTAATCTGTGCCTCCATTCGTATTATTTTCAATTTCCCTAATGCCCACGGTGAATATTAAGGGTAATGGCAACTTTTTCTCCCAACCATTCATGTGTGATGACCTCCTGTTTAATGTCGAAACCGAGCGGCTAAGATGACATAAGTTTTTGTTTTGCCATTGATACTACTCGGATGAGTCGTCAGATCATACAAAAATCATAAAAAAAATTATTTGGGATACTAAGCTTAGTCTTAACAAGACTCAACATTTTAGCAATTTTATTTTCGCCATCCTCGGACTGCGGCACCTAATCCTTTTTCCACACAGCATCAATTCTAGCTGGGCTTGAACATGCTCTGACATATTCTGACAGCAGATGATCTAGAAATTTAATCGGTAAGTCAACCCCCTTGTACGGAGATGGTTGTAGTGGTAATCCATTCCATAGTGGAATACTGCTAATGACGAAAAACTCGGCCCGCGTCCTAGCGGTCCTTTTACCAGGTAGCAGCGGAAAATGTCTCGAGATGGTTATCCTCTACAGTACTAGTTACGCTAGAAATAAGCATGAACTGCTTAGACATATTCGGACAACAGAGAACCTACTCTTATCAACCGTTCGTCAAGCCTCTTAAATGGAGAAGGTCGCATCACTTAATCCATCCGGTTGATACTTCTACAGGAATATTCGGCCTACTGGATCCTCGCGGTATAATGGTGAAACTAGTACACCAAGTCGGGGGCGGTGTTATGGCTGTTCCTGAAAAATACTACAAATCCCTAATGAGCGACTGTCGAAATACCATGGTAAAATTGTTCTGGTTGTCTTTAGGACGAGCTCAGTGGCGCGATGGTTAGTGCGATGAACTGCCGCGCAGAAGGTCTGGGTTCAATGCCCAGCAGTAGCCTAAATGATATTTCATTGGCCCTCTTCTCGTGATGATCTGACAAATCATTCGATATGTATCAATTGTCAAGAAAAACTTATCTCAACTCAGCCGTTTGGATTCGACATAAAACAGGGGGTCGTGCAAGAAGTTTACACGCACACTTGAATGGTTGTGAGAAAAAGCTATAGGCACTGGGTACTAACGAGCCAGTTACGCCAAAAAATGATTTCTTGGAATCAGAGCCTTACTACTATGGCTCTTCATTCGTATCTCTGTCATAGCACAAGCAAAATCTAAAATTACCATCAAACTAAAATAAATTAATTTAGCCCAACTCTTTTAAAATATTATTAGCACCTCAACTTAGACAGTCAGGATTCCATAGCTTGGCAAAATAAGTCGACTACACTCGTATGCAAAGACATACCTCAACGCATCATCATATTAAGACCCGAACGTCGTCGGTCGTCATGAATTTACGTATCCACTTTTCTTCCTAGACTCAGTATACCATCCGTCAAGGACGTTTCATAATATCATATACCTAAGTCAACAAAACTACCTTGCAAAGGTTTATTCTCCCAAGCCTGTACGTGTACATTTTTGTACCTAATAACTGCCGATGCGATAATCCCATTCCTAATGACGTGGCCACTATGCTCCAGCCCACCATGTATTTACTGTCATTTATGGCTATCCCAAATGTCAATAGAGAATTATGCTGATAGCACAATTCCAACTAAAAAAAAATATCTTTCCAATTTAACTAAAAGCAGTCTAACGACTCCATCAAGTACATCTCTACGTCTCCTCCAGCAATAAAGATTCAAATCGAACTTGCTCAAGTGGAATACGAAAAAAAAAAAACTTCATACTATGTCTATAGATACACTCTCAAACTCTAGCGATTACCATTCGAATTGGCCTAGAACGAATGGGTCAATCCAAAGCACCAGTCCGAATGTTGAAGAAAAATAAACTCCGCCATATACCTGACTAAATGCTGGCATACATTTTCCATTTCAATTACACAAGCCCAACCAGAAAAAAAATATCGAAATAACAACATAGCTATAGAGAAACAGGATCGAAAAAGGACGAACCTTCTCAATAGCAGATATATTCCCCTCCCCCCCCACGCTCTTCATATATGAATAACATAGATAAGAGCAATCTAATGCATCAGCAGCTGTAGAGAAAACAGCCGAAATTCACTCACTCACTCGGATATCCTTTTTTTGCGACGACTCCTTTCTGGTGTTTTAGTAGTAAGTGCACATAGAGGATATCTGTTTTCAGCTCACTCTGTTGAAAATGATATCGAAAATAAGCCCTACACCATACACCATTGATCCGAAGAAAAACATTCGCGCAGCAAAAGGACACACATCGGGCCCCCATATTGCGAAGAGGACTGGAGAGTACTCCCAAATCGAAAAGATAAAGTCAACAAACAGAGATCCGTTCCTTTTTGGCTTATTGGGTATTTGGTTCCGAAGCACATAAGTACACATGTACAATTTAAATTGAAACGTGAATGCAATACGAAAAACGTTGATGCCTGCAGAAAACGTATCTTTGCTATGGTTGGATGGTGCGGGGCCATCGCTGCGGGGCGGCCCGACTGGCATCGACGATTCGAATTCTCCTATATGGAAGAAAGCTCAGCCAAATGCAGTTTGGACGATTGAACGGAGTAACTGGCCCGAAAAGTCGTCGGCACAGATATGAGGTGGTTATAGTTTTTTTTTTTTTAAGCAAATTTTGTGAAAGGTGGTTGGACGTTTTTTGATGGTTATTGCGTTTGGGGAGGACTAACTGGAGGGGATAATAGTCAGAGAAATGCACAATTGGAGGGCTTTTCAAATTCGATAAAAAAGTGCCAAGATGCAGGGGTTAACCTTTGAAGGGAAGTGGGCTAATTTTGTTTAGTTGGCAGGTGACATTTTAAGCAAACAATTGGGTAGGTAAGTTATTAAGGTCGCTTGTCGTCTTGTAGTTGACTCTCTAGTCAAGAATTTTAGATTCTAGCTCTACACCAAAAGAATGATAACATCGACATTTAAGGTTAGAACTTTGAGGAATAATGCTTGGAAATGAACACGACGCCGACCGAGCAGTGTCCCAAAAGCTAAATACCGAGAAAGTCCATTTGTATACTTTCTTAATAAAGTCAGAAATGCCTAGCGTTGTAGCAGAGGGCCCCACCCCTCGTATACCAAAGAAGATGCAATGAACGCCTTACAAGCTAGTAGGCAAAATCAAGGACGATGAGTAACGAACGGAAATAGATAAGGACATCCTGGTAATGCGTTGACTTCCACTTTTTATGCTCACCTTCGACAAGTCTGCCAATATCGACGATATCTACCGAATTAAAACCATCACCCCGAGGTATCCCTTCCAATTAGCATTTTAAACAGATCTTCCGAAGAAATGTAACGCACATGATCGCGCATCGGTGATATGCGTTAAGTCAACAATTTTTGAGAGCTATGCGTTGCATATACTCCAAAGTTTTCCAACAAAGAAATTCTGTGGAATAAATCGAACGCTTTTTTGGTAGTGGGTGAGTTAGGAGTAACAACGATTCCAACTCTAAGGGGGGCAGCCCCTGACAATTTCTATTGAGAAATTTTTGTCATGTATCAATTCAATGATTGAAATTAGAACAACTTGTGTACAACAACACTATTTGGTTAGAATTATAGCTATTTCGGACATTACCAAGTGTCCTCATCAGAATCCTTCTAATAGTGGCGCTAAGTATAATTCTTTGTATTATTATCGAAACAACTTTTATTTCCTAACCGGGGATTGAACTTGTAATTTTGTGTCTTGTGAGCCAAGTGCCTACCACTTGCAACACTGCGCTTTTTTATTTTGTTCCGCAACGGATACATCAAAAGCAAATTTAGTTACGATTGGAACTGACTTCGATTCATAAATTGTTTCGAACGGATACCTCGATAGGGGTGCATATTAGATATCGTGATCAAAATCTATCTCATGTGTAAAAATATTTATATAATTCAGCAGTGCAAAAATTGCCAAGGAGTCGGTGTAGTGGAATAAAATGAAATAGACCCCACATTTTGAAAAGGAAAAAAACTTCGTCACAAAAAAGCATTAACACCCGCGGCTGTTATTGCCATTTGAAATTATAATTTCATTGAAAGTGATGGTATTGAACTATCTGACAATCGTTTAAAAATAGCTAAATAATCAATTTTATTTACATAAAGATTAGTCAATTTTAAATAATTTCTAATATCAAGGGAATGCAAAAAAAAAAGAATGTCATTAAAAATATAAAAAAAGCCAAAACAAAATTCAAAGAAATAAAAAATTCAAAGAAATGTGACAACAAAAATAATAGAAAATTATATCAAATATATAACAATAACGTCAAACAAAAATTTGCAACAAAAACTTACGTCAATAAATAATTATGCATTCGCCTTTTTACTTTTAATTTATTTTTATATTGTTAGTTTTAATTTATATTGTTTGTTTGATATTCAACAACAAACATGATGGGATGATATGATATGATGATATGATACACAAATGGTAATTTTTCATTTAGTTGCGTAACGATGAACGAATGCTTTGTTTCTCTTAGCTCTATACAATCAAATGCAATAGCTCTAGACAACATATCACCCAAATTTATCAAACTAATACTTCCTGCAATAATCCTAATTGTTGCATACATTTATGACGAATGCTTAACAAAATCCGTATTTCCTAGTATGTGGAAAATAGCAAAAATTTTACCATTTGAGAAAAATATGTCAAATAAAAACGATTTTTCGAACTACCGACCGATTAGCATTTTACCTTTTCTATCCAAGGGTTTGGAAAAATTAATGCTTAATCAGGTAAGTTACTATTTGGAAACATATAATTACATATCACAACTCCAATCAGGTTTTCGTTGATTTTGTTGATTTAAAAAGCGGAGTTGCACAGGGATCAATATTAGGTCCGATACTATTCAGTATGTTTATTAACGACATTGTTGATGTAATCAAATACTCCTCATATCATCTCTACGCAGATGATTTGCAGATTTATTTCTCTTTCCCATTAGGTCTTGTTGAGGATGGAGTTTATAGAATAAACGAAGATTTACAATGTATAAATGAATGGACAACAAATAACAAGTTAAACGTAAACCCTAAAAAATCTCAAAGTATAATAATATACAAAAACTCTTTGGAAGAATCATATTTCCCAGAAGTTATTTTAGATAATCATGTCATTCCATATAAATATAAAGTTAAAAATGTAGGTTTCATATTTAATAAAACATTAACATGGAATGACCATGTGAATAAAATATTTAATGGACTTTATGGTAGTCTTAGGCGTCTATGGAGAATTTCAAATTATATACCAAAACCAACACGACTAACCCTGGTTAAAACATTGTTATACCAATCATAACATACGGAGCCCCTTTGTATGCTGGAATGGACTCGATAAGCAAACAAAAAAACATGTATTCGCTTTATTCATTCTTTAAGAAAATTCGATCATGTATCGTATTTATCTAACTGCATTTTTGATGTATCGATAATATCACAGTTTGTTATCGAAATGTGTAAATTTATGTATGTACTGTTACATTGTCAAACCCCTTCCTATCTATATGAAAAAATTCACTTATATGTATCGTCAAGAACATTTAGTTTAAATACATACAGGACTTCAACACTGCAAACACGTAGATCTTTCTTCCCTTTATGTACCAGAACTTGGAATATATTACCTAATCAAATTAAAAGTATGAGTAATTTTAACGATTTTCTTCGCTCTTTAAAAAACCACCTCAGAATCCCGATGTAGCTATGTGTTTTCACTCCGTTTTCATTAATTAAAATGTACATTTTAACGAATTTTTATTTATTTGTTTTATTTTTATTTTATTTTAATTTTGTATAAACAAAATAGTAATTTTCTGAAATTAAATTTGAATAATAATGTATTACACTAAATTTTTAATTTGACATGTACTTTAATATAAAATGTTTAATCAAATTGTTATTTTTAATAGCCATAAATGAGATTACAATCTCAAGGCTTTTGTTGAATAAAAAAATTGAAAATTGAAAAAAAAACATATGAGAAGGCTACAATCCGCTGTGCGGATCGTTGAATACCCTATCCCATCCTATCCATAAAACTAAAATCCCCAAAAAAGGGGACATGGCTAAAAACACGATGTGGATAAATAGAAAAAATGATATAGTGACAACAAATTCTTCAGACTGCTTACAAAACACTTTAACGGTTCTACATAAGACAAGGTTTTCTCTTGCATATGTTATGGGGTAGTGTATAAAAATGGTTTTTATATAAAAACGCCCCCAAAAAGTGGGCGTGGGTTAAAATGATATAAAGACGAAATGTTCATATTAATAATGTTAATGATTCTGCATCAAAATTTTTTTCGAAAAATTTAAAATTTGACCGAAAACAGTTTTTTATTGAAAACGCCCCCAAAAAGTGGGCGTGGCAAAAAACTTTATATGGACGAAATATAGATATTAATATTGTCTAAATATGTTGTTCAGAAACTTTTTTAAAATTCCTTACGGTTTGGTCAAAAACTGAGTTTTTCTTAAAAGGGGGTGTGGCAGTGGGCGGCTTTCAAAAATTTTTACACTTGTTCTGTAGGCAGAGACGAGGATCCTATATACCAAATTTCATTATCCTAGCTCAAAATTTAAGGCCTAAAAATCGGGACGTACAGACGGACGGACGGACGGACGGACGGACAGACAGACATGGCTTAATCGACTCAGCTAGCGATTCTGAGTCGATCCATATACTTTGAGGTATATGTAGCAAAATTATTTCTCTATGTTACAAACTAAGTATCAAAACTAATATACCCCCCTATGGGATAGGGGGGTATATTAGTCTGTCTGTTCGTCACCGATTTTTGGGCCTTAAATTTTTAGCTAGGATAATGAAATTTGGTATATAGGATCCCTGACCGAGTCACCAGAACAAGTGTAAAAATTTTTAAAATCCGCCCACTGCCACGCCCCCTTTTAGAAAAAACGTAGTTTTAAGCCAAACCGTAAGGAATTTCAAAAAAGTGTGTGAGAAATATATTTAGACAATCCTAATATCTATATTTCGTGCATACAAAGTTTTTTGCCACGCCCACTTTTTGGGGGCGTTTTTAGTAAAAAACGTTTTTTTTGTCCAAATTTTAAAACTTTCGAAAAAAATGTTGATGCAAATACTTCCGCAATGGTAATATAAACATTTTGTCCATAGATCATTTTCACCTACGCCCACATTTTGGGGGCGTTTTCTTAAAAAAACCATTTGTATACCCCATCCCAAGGCATTAGCAATAGAAATACGTTGGTTTTTGTCGAACCACAAAAGATTTTGAGAAACTGTCTGAGCAATATATTGTGACAATGTCATTTTCTGTATTTCATCGCCATAAGGCCTATATTTTGAGGATATTAATTTAAAGGATGGGATGGGATAGGGTATTCAACGATCCGCATAGCGGATTGTAGCCTCTCATATGTTTTTTTTGTTGATTCATATGCTTCAATCGATAGTCATTTTGACTCAATCGATAACTCAAACCAAACCAAAACTAAATTGAAGGAAAAAACTACAATCTCATCTTCAACAACGCTACCTATTTACTGAATGATGGTAATACACCTTGCTCGTCAAGCTTAATTTTTTGCGAGCCTTAAACAAATTTAAACCTCCGAGAACACAACCTATCTACAAAATGATTACCGGATGGTAAAATAGTTCACCCTATCAAGTGAATAACAGATAATCAGCCATATCGAGGTATCCGTCGAAGCGGACAATTTTCCGCAACGCATACTTCGTCGGAGGTTAACATTCCATTCGAGGTATGTCGTATGACACCATCGGAAAAAAAAAATACTAACAAATGCGACGGCTTCTCTTCACTACAATTCGTAAATAAATTCCGCGAAGAATTTGTGTCGGAGGAAATCGGAAAAAGAATAGCACTTAGCTGTCAAAAATTGCACGAAAAATGCACCTGAACGCACTTCAACGCAACGCGTTACAAAATGTCGGAGAAATATTCCGAACAGCTTTGCGGAAGAATAATCGAAGCAAAAATCCTCCGAATCGTAAAAAATACCTCGATAGGGCCGAATAATACAGTTCGTCTACAACTTTTTTTTGTAAACCTTCCCAAAATAATCAAAAATCAAAGAACCTAACCAATATATATTATACGAATGGTAATACAGTTCGACTAATTGAGGGCTACACCAGATTTTCATTAAAATTTAGTACGATCTAAACAAATAAAAAATTATATTACAATCCACAGTCATTTAAACGGTCTATTTTGGCTTGAGAATATTGTCAGAAAAGTAATTGTGTCCGACTGTCACCTAACATGAAAATTGTTGATAACGATATTGTCATGCGACCAATCTCTTATTGAAAATGAACATATTAAAATATCTGACAGTCATTTACCTAAATAAAAAGTTTAATTTACATAAAGACTCACCAATTTAAAATAATTATTAATATCAAGGAAATGAATAAAAAAATGCCAAAAATAAAATAGGCTATCTAAATAAAAGTACCTATATCCAAACAAAAAAACTATGCCAACATAATATTTAAAAAAATTTATATCAAATTAAAAAGCAATAATGCCAAAACTAAAAATTAAAAAAATAGGATGTCAAAAACCAAAAATAATATAAAAAACCAATGTCAGACAAAATGTAATTTGATTTATACTGTTTATTTACATTTTTTGTTTTTGATTGTTTGATATTCAGTAGCAAATATGACGAGATGAAAGATATTAAAAATTGTGTTCACACAGCGTTACAACCAGACGAAATATATCGTTAAAACTGCAGAAATTGCTTAGATACTCATTGCATATTTGAAAATGTATTTATGTTAATTAATTGCAACAGTTATTATGTTTGTTTGCTCGCAGCCAAGAATGAGGCCTACAAGGCTAAGCTGCAGGTGAAGACGAGAGTTGCCATTGAGCTCTATAGGCAAAGAAGAAGGGAAGAACGCGCGATCGAGGATATAGAGAGGTGCCACTCCAGGAACGATGTTCGCAAGTTTTACCAAAGCGTAAAACGTCAAAGCCAAGTATACAAGGCTCGAACAGAATCCTGTCGAGATGAACAAGGAAATATTGGAGTTGAGACACAGTCGATGGTGGGGATATGGAAGAACCACTTCTGCAGACTGTTAAACGGCGCTGACGAACAACATTCCGCTGTCAGGCAGAACGAACCATTCAATATTGGCAACGACCGCGAAAACTGCCAACCACCCGACCTGAGTGAAGTAAGGATAGCAATATCTAAAATCAAGCTTAATAAGGCTGCCGGAAATGACGGCCTTCCCGCTGAGCTTTATAAGGCCGGCGGAGATGACAAATCTGGTCGGATGAAAATATGCCTGAAGAATGGAACCTCAGCATCGTTTGCCCGATCCACAAAAAAGGAGACCCTCTGGACTGCGCCAACTACAGATGCATAAGCCTGCTCAACATCGCCTATAAGATCCTATCTGCCGTAATATGTGAACGCCTGAAACCGTTTACCAACAACCTGATTGGCCCTTATCAGTGTGGTTTTAGGCCAGGAAAGTCCACAACCGATCAAATTTTCACACTTCGGCAGATCCTGGAAAAAACTCAAGAAGTCCAAATCGATACCCACCACCTATTCATCGATTTCAAAGCCGCATATGACAGCATTTATAGAGACGAACTGTACAGAGCCATGTCTAGTTTTGGTATACCGCCCAAACTCGTCCGTTTGTGTAGGATGACGATAGAGAATTCCCGCTGCTCCATTAGGGTCGAAAACGACCTCACCGACACATTCGATACCAAAAAAGGATTTAGGCAAGGCGATGCGCTGTCATGTGACTTCTTTAATCTGATTCTTGAGAGGATTGTGCAAAACTCCAAAGCCAACACCAGAGGCACAATTTTCCAAAAGTCGGTGCAACTACTAGCATACGCTGACGATATTGACATCATTGGTAGGACTCAACGTGATGTCATAGCCACGTTTGCTAGTATAGAGAAGGAAGCGGCGAAAATGGGTTTAGCAGTAAATGAGGGTAAGACTAAGTATATGCTGTCATCACGAAAGGACTCACAACATCGACGAATTGGACAGAACGTCACCATTGACAGATATAACTTTGAGGTAGTACGGGACTTTGTCTACCTCGGCGCCGCTATTAACTCTGACAACAACATCTCGTCAGAAATTAAACGAAGAATTACTCTTGCCAAACGCTGTTTCTTCGGGCTAAGAAGGCAATTTAGTAGTAAAGCCCTCACTCGAAATACTAAGGAGATCCTATATAAGACCCTGATCATCCCAGTCCTGCTCTACGGCGCTGAAGCATGGACCCTATCAAAAGCGGATGAAGAAATCCTTGGTAGATTCGAGAGGAAAATTCTTCGAAAAATCTTCGGTTCCGTTTGCGTTGACGGGCTATGGAGACGAAGATTCAACCAAGAACTATACGAGCTGTACAGCGACATGCCCTGGTCAAAAAAAAACTCCGCATTGGACGTTTAAGATGGCTAGGACATGTAGAACGAATGGACACCAATACTCTTGCTCGCAGTCTTCGATTCCCAGCCAGACGTCGGACGCAGTAGAGGAAGATCTCGCCTTAAGTGGCGCGCACAAGTGGAAACCGACCTCAACCAACTTGGAGTGCGCAACTGGAAGCAGTTAGCTAAGGACCGGGCTAATTGGAGAGGCATGTTGGTTGAGGCCCAGGTTCATTCCGGACTGTAGCGCCACTTAAGTAAGTAAGTAACTTATTATGTTTAAATCGACTCCTACTTTGTTTTTTTGATTTATAATTAGTTTGCTTCAATCGGTAGTCATTTTGAGTAAATCGATAACTTTAAATCAAAACAAAAATTGGACGAAATAAAACCATTTCAGGCAACAATACCTGTTTACTGATTGATAGCCGGATTGTAATACAGCTCATCAACCTTTTTTTTTGCAAGTCTTGAATTAAACCTCCGATAACACAACCTATCTACAAAATGATTATCGGATGGTAGCAGAGTGACTACATTTTTTTTTTTACAATTTAAAAAAAGAAATCTTTTGAGGACATGCCCTATCAAGTAAGTGGATTGCAGATAATAATACAGTTCCTCTAGAATTTTTTTTCCTTTTTTTGTAAATCTTCCCACAAAAAAAAAATCAACAATCTGAGAACCTATAGCCAATGAATAATATACAAATGGTAATACAGTTCGACTAGAATTTTCTTTCGAAATTAAAAGAAAAAGCCAATTAATTCACGCATAAGTATGATATTTGAAAATATAGAATATTGCTTTAATGGCAAAAATTATCCAAATATTGATGATAATTTGATATAATAAGAACTCAGCAAAAAAGACTCACCAATTAAAAAAAATCATAGGGATGTCTGGAGCTATTTCACATTGTATAAGGGAATCGATAGCGGGACCAAGTCGGTACTGATCACGAAAACATGTTGCGCATTGTCAATTTTTATTGCTATATTACGTTATTTTATAACACTAATCGATAAATTGCGAAATTAAGTAACACCAAAACTACACTAAGAAAAAAACCGTACAATATAAAAAAACCGTATAATATAAAAAATGTACCCAAGACTGGTCTTCGCGACCACGAACCGCACTCGAGTAAATATCACGCACTAATAAGTGCGTTAAGCACTGCGCTTACCATCATCTTTTTTGAGTGGTTTCCAAAAAATCTTCACCTCAGAGAAAGTATCGACAAATAGTTCCAAAATAGGGCCAAATATTTCCAATAGTTGGTAAACAATTCCACATAGCCCTGCAGAATATTTGCAAATAGTTGCAAAACAGCTTACGGTTCAAGTTTCATACGACTCAAACCCTTACCATACTTCACAACGCTTTGAGAGAATGAGTTCAATCGTCAAACTGATCTCAAGCCGCCCTTGTTGTAAGTCGCCTATGCTCTTGCTCATTTCTAACCCCTAATGCACAGAGCTTACCCATACCCATGTTATAGCATACCATTGAGCAAGGAGAGAATCTCATCTGCAGCTGCGAGCTGCATACCTACACTAGACAAGGTTCAGAGCAAAAGAGCTCAAACCACCTTTCCAGTGAGTGGGTGGTAGGTGGAAGGAGCATGAGAGCATGTTAACCAGAGATTAAGAGAAAGTAAACCTATGCTGGCAAATATCTTGCACACACCTACAATAGGTCTCTGCGAGAAAGAGTTCAATTCCTGATCTGAGTTCGAACTTTGCTGTGGGTGGGTTGGGTGGTGAATGGTAAATAAGAAGACCAACATTTTAGGACTCATTTTTCGTTGTTTTTGAGTGGTCGAAATTATTACCACACTATTGATGATCTCAACTTGAGCAAAGATCTGTTGTTCGAACAGAGATTGCTATCGTGGGGAAAATAAGATTAATTGACTGTCATTTTGGAGAGTCAAGGTAAATAGTGTCACACCATTTTCTTTAGGGAAAGAGACCAGATGTCTGCAGTGGGGCTTGGTAGGAATTTTTAATTATTAGACAAATGCAAAATACCTACTCATCCCTTTTTTTAATGGTTTGGCAGGCAATTTTTAGGGAATTTTTTTTTGTAGGTCTGGTTTGTCTGAATTAAAAAAAAGATTCCTGATAATGGAACACGAACTGCTGGGGTGACTAGAAGAATCTTCAATTGCCTTCTCCACTTCGTCTACAATCTGGTTCGTCGATGCAGTGAAGCGGACCACGTCATAAGAAAAGATCATCTCAACCAATTTGGAAAACGCAATCAATTTGGAGTGCGCAGCTGAAACAAGATTAATGTTATGGATACTCGATTGTATCGGCGATTATTATTTTTTTTTTTTTGAAAAACAAATAAATGCACAATGCAATAATTTTTGCACATTTTTTGTTTGTGCAGGGGCCTAGTGGGCACTGATTCAAGTACAAAAAAAAATGTTGGTTGGGTTAAGGTTATATGTACCACGCGCACTCTTGGACCATGGTTCGTTTTATGACAATTCGCTGTGTGAGCCATATCGAACTTCCTATCGGAGGCTTAAATTATTATAACCAGGTCGTCTAGACTACAAAAAAAAAATCTCCAAGGCGGAGAATGTAGGGAATGCTCTGATCAACCTACTGTTCATTCATGCATTTTCTATTATAGTCTTTATGGAGAAACCTACACCCCTATCGAGGTAAAGTCAGTTCTAATCTGAACTCAATTTGCTTTCGCGATATCAGTTTCGGAACAAAAAAAAGCATACAATCGCGTTCGTTTGAATTCGCAGTTAGTTCGTCGGAGACAACATGGGAAGAAATTCAACGCATATGCTAATCGAAACAAATACGTCGGTAGAAAATTCTCCGATTTCAAACTCGGAAAGAAATCTGTTCTGTGTGAACCATCTCGAACTTCCTAAGGAGTGAAGTAAGTGACCTTAATCGGCCCTATCGAGGTATCCGTCGGAGCGGAAAATTCTTTGATTTCGTACGATTCGGAGGATTTTTGCTTCGAGGTATTCGTCCGAAAAGCTGTTCGGAATATTTCTCCGACATTTTGTAACGGGTTTCGTTGAAGTGCGTTCAGGTGCATTTTTCGTGCAATTATTGACAGCTAAGTGCAGTTCTTTTTCCGATTTCCTCCGACACAAACGGCCCTATCGAGGTATCCGTCGGATCAGAAACTTCTCCGATTTTGTACGATTCGGAGGATTTTTGCTTCGAGGTATTCTTCCAAAAAGCTGTTCGGAATATTTCTCTGACATTTTGTAACGCATCCAGGCGAATTGCGTTGAACTGCGTTCAGGTGCATTTTTCGTGAAATTTTTGACAGCTAAGTGCAGTTCTTTTTCCGATTTTCTCCGAACCCTCATGTATGCTTATGGGGTGAATAGAATAGATCCCCTAGATTTGATTACCTCTTGTCTGTCGCTGAAGAAAAAGACATTCTTCGTGGACATCACATTTTATTTCAGGCGAGTTTTATATAATTGATACGATTTCCGCCTGGAGATCGTTACAGTGATTTTAAACCCAATTTGAAAATCTCGAAGAAAACGCCCTCACTAACCCCAGAGTCCGGTTTAACTGATTTGTGAGGGATTTAATTGAAATGGGGTTCTCTGACTTGTCTGACAGCTGCAGTCAGTCCCACAATTTGAAAAGCCGTGGTCTATTTATCGAAGACGCCTCAAATGTCCTAGATGTACGATGACATCAGGTGGAAGTCACTGGCAACCACGAAGGCTTTGGCCAAAATGACAAGAATGACAAGTATCAAGCCAAGAAACTTATATGCTATGTAAGAACTTCACTGCTTAAGTAGGGGTACACACTACAAACTTCTACGATGGACAGAACTTTAGGGTAGGAGTGCTCACTGATCCTTACCTCAAAAGAAACCACACAATAGAACTAAATTTCAAGCATGATGACATGATGATGAACCGTACCAAAAATCTGTGGAGTGGCAGAGCCTCATTACATTGGTAGAGACAATCGATGTGATGAATCAATTTCAAAAACACGACAACTAAATCAATTCTTTTGGATGAAAATATCTGAAGAAGCTTCGGCGACGAAGAGGAGCAGGAGAACACAATTCCCTTAACCAACATATCACTTGGAAACTTTCAGCACAGGAGCTTAAATTTAAAGAAAAAGCATCTATACTAGAAGCTCGGATAGGCTCAGGATTTTCCCCTCAATCAATCGGATTGTAGCAAAGTACTTTTGATTAGCAAACTCTGGCAGTGAACCATACAAACAGACGGATTTAAAAGCCAAAAATGATAATCACAACCTGTTGGGCAATACAAGAAAATGTGAAAATTAAATACAAAAATTATGCAGAAAAAGAAACGATCCAGACTCCAAGAAGTACATCCAACATCTCCTATTTAACGCCGATTCTGAACGGCAAATTTTGTAAACTTCATGACAGATTTATAGTTTTGGAAATTTTGTAGGCTTTCGCAAAAGGTGGGTCAGTGAAAAAAAAACGTTGGAGTTGCCCCTTTTAGGGTTTTAACCAGAGACCAATTGACCAGGGATGCTTATTAGTCCAATGGACTTACCACTCGACCCCTGTAACCAAAATCAAAGCCCCAATATCGGGGAAGTATGCTATCGCTGGACACGAACCAAGCAAGTCTGAAATCTTCTCCTCCTCCTCTTCGTCCATGCAGCATATTGCGGAGATTTTCAGCAATTGGCTGAGACTTAAACTTGTTGGATTCGTATCTTGATCCTCTCTGATAAAAAAGCACAGAGAATACACCATGCTGAGAGTGTTGTTCCACTGAATCAAAAAATCTCAGCTGAGGCAGAGGAGGATAATCTCAGAAGGGTCTACAGATCCCGTCTATTGTGAACGATGCATTCGAGATGATGGAGAATGGTAATCGAGAAGTTACTAATGGTACGATCGGCTTTTTCTCTCACGTTGACCTTAACATACCCGAAAACAACAAATGAAGGGTAATAAACGTTCAGATTTAAAAAAAAAGATCTTCTCTTCCCATATCCAGCTCAAAACTAGTCATTTCCATTATGTTTTAATACCCTCTTTAAATTCCCAGCTTTTACTCAGCTCTCAACTAAAACCCAGCCACAAGACGATTCGATGTCCATCTGCAATTCAAAACAACCATTTATTAAGCACAGTAAACCCTACTGATGTAAACCAAAAATAAAACCGTCGTCCTTCAAGTTTGGCACATCTGGGCTGACTCCTGGGCTAACTATACTTATTTATGTACATAAACTTTGCATTCGAGGACACATTTACAAACTGCAACATCATATTTCACGTGAGAGATGTTTAAAGATGGGAAAGTTCCCCAAAATGTACATCTGCATGGAGGACCGAGATCGACCTCTCTACACAGCTCGTAGTAGGTCTCGCTGTCTGTCGCTTTGGATTCATCTCTTCTCAGCCTTAGAGATGGGAAAATGAAAGCATCGAGGCGACATCGTATAATTTCGTCCACATCCTGTGAAGAAATGTAAGCAGCATTTCCCCGGTTTTGAGCAGAAAATATTGTCGGGTTTTTATTCCTTTTTTTTTGTAGACCTTCACACACTATCTCAGAGTGGTGGAAATGTTCGCATATACCTCTATATAGACCTACCAATATATAGAGGCAGAGAGAAAGACCACGGGCGGCATATCTCCATATTTCCTTTTAGCGCATCCGGTTATGCTTTTGAGGCAATTTCCATTTCAGTAGTTTATTTTCTTTGAGATGCACATTATTATGCAGGCGCACATACACACACAAACAATTACATGTATAAATGCATAGATATGTAAGGAGGCAGACACGAACGACAGATACCTATAGTCGAGGCCAGACAAAGCAGTTAGATACTGGATCTCGAAAGGGATACTGAGGATACAAAAGGATTTCCAAACTGTCATGTCATTTGCCTCAATGCTTTATGTGGTGTTTTGTATTCACTCCGTTATAGTTGACTGTTGAGAAAGCCTGTCTTCTACACAGTCACTGTGCCACACAGGCAAACACCGAGTTAACAGTTTTGGTCGTCGGTTGTCATTTGTTGAACTTTTCTACCCCTGAATGGGGCAGGGATTTTTTTTATTTTTTATTTGTTGCATACATTGCTCGAGGCATTGTCGAAAAGTGTATCGACATTTTAAGGCATCTAGTTGATGAAGTAAGAACCGATTTTTTGTGTGTATTAGGGATGTATACATGCAATAAAATTAGATCATGTCACAGGACCTCTCACATGGAAAATACTGGATGCGCTTTTTAAATGAAACTTATTATAGTGATTGCTTATATAGCCAACATTTTCTTGGACCACTAGCTCCGAACGCATACGAATACTTAAAACCTCGCAGCTTCAAAGGAGACAGAGATAGACCTAATAATAAGTAATATAGCTTCATCAAGAAAAAGGAGACTGCGCCATCTACAGAGGCATTAGTCTGCTCAACATCGCCTACAGATCCTATCTGCCGTAATATGTGAACGCCTGACACCGTTTACCAACAACCTAATCGGCTCTTATCAGTTTAGTTTAAGGCCAGGAAAGTCCACAATCGATCAAATTTTCACGCTTCGGCAGATCGTCGAAAAACCCCATGAAGGCCAAATCGATATCCACCACCTATTTATCGATTTCAAAGCCGCATACGACAGCATTCATAGAGACGAACTTACAGAGCTATGTCTTGTTTTGGTATACCGCGCCAACTCGGCCGTTTGTGTAGGATGACGATGGAGAATTCTCGCTGCACCATCAGGGTCAGTAACGACCTCACCGACACATTCGATACCAATAAAAAGGATTTAGGCAAGGCGATGCGCTGTCATGTGACTTTTTCAATTTGATTCTTGAGAGGATTGCGCTTGCGCAAAACACCAACAACCAGAGGCACAATTTTCCAAAAGTCGGTGCAACTACTAGCAAATGCCGACGATATTGACATCATTGGTAGGACTCAACGTGATGTCATAGCCACGTTTGCTAGCATAGAGAAGGAAGCGGCAAAAATGGGTTTAGTAGTATATGAGTGTAAGACTAAGTATATGCTGTCAACTAGAAAGGATACACAACATCATCGGACAGAACGTCACCATTGACAGATATAACTTTGAGGTAGTACGGGACTGTGTCTACCTCGGCTCCGTTATTAACTCTGACAACAACATCTCGTCAGAAATCAAACGAAGAATTACTCTTGCCAACCGCTGTTTCTTCGGACTAAGAAGGCAATTTAGTAGTAAAGCCCTCACTCGAACTACTAAGGAGATCCTATATAAGACCCTGATTATCCCAGCCCGGCTCTACGGCGCTGAAGCATGGACCGTATCAAAAGCGGATGAAGAAATCCTTGGTCGATTCGAGAGAAAAATTCGTCGAAAAATCTTCGGTCCCGTTTGCGTTGACGGGCTATGGAGACGAAGATTCAACCACGAACTATACGAGCTGTACAGCGACATACCCCTAGTCAAAAACTCCACATTGGACGTTTAAGATGGCTAGGACATGTAGAACGAATGGATACCAATATTCCGGCTCGCAGAGTTTTCGATTCCCAGCCAGACGTTGGACGCAGTAGAGGAAGACCTCGCCTTAAGTGGCGCGCACAAGTAGAAACCGACCTCAACCAACTTGGAGTGCGCAACTGGAGGCAGTTAGCTAAGGACCGGGCTAATTGGAGAGGCATGTTGGTTGAGGCCCATGTTCATCCCGGACTGTAGCGCCACTTAAGTAAGTAAGTAAGCTTCATCACAAATTTTCGAGTCGTTACTTCTGTATTCTGCAAACCGTATACGCCCGTCGAGAAGTGTCTATCATCAAATTTCGGCTGCTCCTTGGAACAATAACGTCGAAGGACTGTCGATTTTATTCTCGCATATGAGTGCTATTTTAATGATCAGAGCCATATCTGTTGTTTTGGGTGCAGTTAAAAAAAAAACGAGTGAAATTAGTCCAAATTTCAAAACTTGGGGTTCTTTCCTTTTATGAAAGGGAAATAAGGCCAATATTTGAAATTCGGTCTTCTATCGGTTTCTATTTCAAAATAAACCTGAGGATTGTTTGCGAAATATAGCCAAATTCCCGATAAGACATTACATATCCCTCTTCGAAGTCAGTCCCGCTCATGAAACTTAATTGGTCCGTTAAGGTTTTGTCCAGTAGCCAAGTAGCCAAGTAGCCAGTAGTCCAATTTTTTGAGTGTATTAGGGATGTGTACAAGTACTACAGTTAGATCATGTCTTAGGACCTCTCACATGGAAAATGTGATTTTTTAATTTTTTAATTTTAATTCTTATAGTGAAAATCTACTTAGACCGCACTAGCTCCCATGGTACGAATACGCATGCTCAAAACCCAAAAGCTACAAGAAAAGCTAGAGACTGCCCAGAAGGCTTATACTTTGATCTCTTGATAAGCAATATACCCCGCCATCGAAGAGAAACCTCGGCGAGAAATGCCTACATATGCTCGCAGAAAAGGATAATGCCCAACCAATCACTATTAGCGACGACAGCGTAAAACTACCAACCACCCAACCTAAGTGAAGTGAAGATAGCTCAACAAGGGTGTCGGAAATGACGGCCTTCCCACCAGCGCAAATTACTTGGTAAGTAACATTCACCAGCCCGTGGGAGTTTAGTTGTTCCTTATGGCCGACATACTCGCAGGGCTGGTGGAAATACTCAATACCACTCGCGGACCAAAAACAACTTAACGGCTGGATTTAGGTGTCACACAACCCGTGCCGATAATCGACCAGTCTGCGGGCCCTACGAAATGCTCAATCACTAAAGGAGTATCCGGATACCAGACAACCTCCGGATTACCCTGCCTTGCCTACATAGCGCGGATCTATGTGTAGGTGTACCGACTTTCTCCGCTACTTGTGGGAACTAACATGAATACACCTCGGGAGTGACACTGCCGCAGTCAATCAAACCTTGGACAGGCGTTGCAATGGGACTCTCTCCCAATCAACACAAACCTTAAAGGTCCAACCGGCTGTTCGACTTCGAGCTCGCACCGCGTTGAGACCCCGCCCCTACCAAAAATGGTTCTCCCCCTTCTCCGACCAAAACCCTGGTCTAGCATACTGGTTTCCTCCTCCAGCAGAAACACTGCCGCTAACGTAAAGACTCTGGGAAAACCTGGTACAAACCAAAGAGGTACAGAACTACAAGAGTACGCATTACAGCTAAAAATCTTGTAGTCGTTTCAGACGCAGGCGGTAAGTGTGAAGGGGAATTCCCGTCGTTCGTATGCATCGGCCATGTTGTTCTTTGGTGCTGGGGTAGCAATGTGAACACATCAACATACGTACCCCACAAAGTAAATTTTCATTGTATGAGAAGCGCACTCTTGTAGTTGTATACTCTTTGTCCAAACGTAGTACAAGGGTGTGCCAGGGAAGGTTAACCTCTATGGATGTAAGCGTCATCGGGAAAGACATTGGTTTTGGAACCTGGTCCGATCCCGTAGCCAAGAGATGCAAGGGGTACACCCCCATCCTCACTCTACATCCATAAAAGGATAACGGGCACTTCACAATATGATTGCCCGAATCCATAAAACCCCGTCTGCAGAGCGGACTACAAGGCAGAACTCTGAACTCAGTCTCTGAGCTGGGCGAAGGAACAACTTCAACGTTTCGCCAGCTCCTCCGAGGATACCGCCAAAACACAACAGTCGGTGGATGACACCACGAGGAGTGCCAAAAAACTGAAAACGGCCAATTCCCCGCCTCCCACAACCCTTGATAGGGCGTTCAGCCAGATGTTTAAAGGACATCTGAAATTTGCGGTAATCAACCGCAGTGACCCGGATGGTAGTATAATATCGAAAAAATGCTGGAAGGTGGAGATGAAGCTAACCTCCTGTGCAACTCAGGATGGAGAATTCTCGCAGCTCCATCAGTGTCAGAAACCACTTCACCGAAATATTCGAGACTAAAAAAGGATTTAGGGTAGGCGATGCCACGTCATGTGATTTATTTAATCTCATTCTTGAGAAGATTGTGCAAAAACAACGCCGACGATATTGACATCATTGGTCGGGCTCAACGTGCTGTCAAAGCGATGTTTGCTAGAATAGAAAAGGAAGCGCTTAAAATTGGTTTAGCTGTAAATAAGGCTAAGACTTAGTATATGCTGACAATATGAAAGGACACACAACATTGACGAATTGGACAGAACGTCACCATTGACAGATATAACATTGAGGTAGTACGGAACTCTGTCTGGTCAGAAATTAGACGAAGAATTACTCTTGGCAACCGCTGTTTCTTCGGGCTAAGAAGGTAATTTAGTAGTAAAGCTCTCAGTCGAACTACTAAGGAGATCCTATATAAGACCCTAATCATCCCAGTCCCGCTCCACGACGATGAAGCATGAACCGCTTCAAAAATGTATGAAGAACTAGAAAAAGAGTCGGAAACAAAACAGAGCCTTGTGGAACACCAGTATTTATTTGGTGAATTGTAGACTTAAAACAGTCAAAAACAACTTAAATCGATTGCTTTGAGAGATATTCCATAGAAAGAGTTTTTCATTGAATTCTAATGCACGCATTTTCGACAAAACGACTCGATGTCAAAACCTGTCAAAGGATTAGAAATAACAGACACAGCAAACATGCTTTCGGTCAGTGAAAAAATAGATATTTGGCAGATCGTGTTTTTGTCAAAATATTGTCTAATGATCTTACTAACAATGCCTATCAGAAAGTTTATAAAAAAAAGTCCAAAGAACTGTCAAACTTATTACTGTGATCTTTTGGTAAGTGCATAGGACTATTAAGTCAGAAGACCCTTCTTCAAATCCCGAAAGTAACAACACTCACATTCTATTTAGGGGACCACTTTTGGCAAGCGTCAAAAACCATCTCAGAGTACAAACATTTTGTGATTTGACGTCCGAAATTGACGTAAATTTGTAGGTCACTTATCTTCTGTGGCAAAAATACAATGGTGCAGATGGGTTTAGCTCCATATTAGGCATGTTCCTGCCAAAAATGTATTTATTTCTGTTGTTGTTGGTATTGCAATTCTGTTAGATATTTTTGTATCTATTGTCACCGATGCAATAACAGAGTTCCACACAAGTGGTTGACCTTACCTTATACCTTTTTTTTTTCAAAAACCAGACAAAGTTCCGATTCCAGTTCACCTCGCTCTTATTATTTTTACTACCCCCTATCCGAAAGACATAAAACCACCCCCACAATTTTTCCGTTATCATTTTATTCGCATTCTGAATTCCCAACATCACACTTTCATAAATTTGTTATGACTTTAATAAACAAATTCCCATATCGTCGTCGTCGTCGTCGTCGTCATCCAGTTGCAGACGTTGTCCTTTCTCATATCCTTCCTTTAAGCTGATTTCGCTGATATAGAAAAAATCCAATAAATCTCGCCAAACATAAAATGTGTCTAAGTCACACACATGAATTCATTGATTTGTATTGAATTGTTCCCAACATCATCGGGATGAACCAAAAAAAAAGGACACATCGCAATCGCACAGACAAAGGACTGCTGGCAGCACATCACTTGCCTAGCGGTCGTAAATCTGGCAAGCTCAACTTGACAGCCTCCCAAAAGTACTGTCGCTGGAACACATAGATACGTAACCGAAGAGAGTTGATAAAAAAAAATACCAAGGAAAGGGGGGATAGATCTAGGATTCTTTTGAATTCACAAAACATAATTCTTCCTTCCATTGAAATTCAATCAATTTATATGTCTAGTGTCAAGGCTGCAGGGTATGGTGGTGGGAGTTCCTTCCAGAGTCTGACTTAACACATGGTGTAATAATTTGAATATTAGTACTTTGGTTGTATTTGTATTTTATGATGGGTAATTTACTGGTGTAACCAGTCTTGGTCTTGGAAAGATGAAATACCGACTATTTTTGGATGCTGGTAAACAAAGACAGTCCTTTAAGGGGGGGCCGGGGGGTGGATTTGCCGAATGATTCGAAAGGCTGAATTTATTCACTGGATGTCACCTACTAAAGAATTCTGTGAGTGCACATAAATTGTTGAATCCATGATGCTGTGCGGTGGATAGTCGAGAGAGAGAGATGCATTCATGAATCCTTAGCAAGGATATATGATTCAAAAGAGTGCCACCGAACATGTAGCATTCGGATGAGTTTTGCAGCACTGAATGAGGAGTGTATTTAAAATTTTGAAAACATATAGATACAAGTATCTCGGTAGTACTGTGGGTTTCTCTGGTATTTCTTCGGAGTGTATTCATGTTATTTATGAAATTGTACGAGAAATGCACATCGAGAGACGGGGAGATAGGTTTTTGTGGTTTGATGGCAGGATGTGCCCTGGATTGTAAATCATTTGTATCGATTATGGGAACACATGCTGTATTGGATGATGTTCTATACTCAGGTAGGAACTTTTATGGCAGGATTCAATATTGTAGTGGATTTTGAGTACTGAAGCTGGAACACCCAGTCCTGCGTAATAACAAAATGGAACTCGGCCTCCAGCTGTGTAGCCAAAGTAATTTTCAAAGTTGATTCTAAATATCAGCCTAATAAATATATGCACACGGCATTGCCGATGCAGCTGAGGACTCAATCAAGGTGGAATTACATGACAAATTGGACGGATCCGTCAGAACCTAATCGACTATGTGCTCATAGTTGTAAAGTCACGCATATTTTTATACGTTTGACATGGTGGTATTATATAAATATCATTGTATTGGCAGTACCATGGTTGGAATAACCGTGGTATTACACTGTAATACCATGTCTGGTATTACCTTGGTATTTCCTGACACAAAGGTTGTACATCCGTATACCATAGTATTTATACTACCAGTGTGTCAAAGGTACTATCCTGAATGTCCATACCTCAGACCAGGAATGAACATCATCGACTTCAGCCCTTCTTGTGATCTACACGTCTACAGGGCTACAACTGAATTTGGGACCCAAAAAATCTGATTTTGCTATGTCGCCTTACTTCAGAAGTCTTCAAATTCACCATTCAAATGGGAAGCAGCTCATCCGATCTTTCCAAATATGTACACTGTACAGGTATTTTTCAACAAGATACCCTAACATGCAATTTCATCAATCTCGTATTGGAAAAGGTTGTGCGTCAGGTAAGCGCCAATACGTCATGCAACAGTTTAATAAAATCTGCAAAGTTTTTGGGATACAATGTCAAAAATCCGAAGAAAGAAATCCAAATGCGTGTTATATAAGAATCCTTTTCAACACGTCAAAATGAACAGTTGAACTGACGAGATATTGACCAAATCCCAAACGACTCTAATGAATCCATATGGTCCGACTCTCAGCCTACATGTGGCGATCGCTGGGTGCCAAAAACCTTGACCGTCGGACGATTAGGTTTTAACCTATTTGTAAAATTTTGGCAGCAACAGATGAGAGCGGGGCTAATGGATCACATCTCTTCCTTTTTTCCTAAACAGGAGCGGAAGAATTCCCATTTATAATCAACGGTGGCGTTTACAATAATTGAAATTAGGCTGGACGAAAAGAAAAACTTACATGAGCTTCTCTGACTATTCAGACAACAGGCCATATAGGATTTTCAAGTGTTATTCAGGCCCCTTTGAATAAAGAAAAAGATCAACGGCAGCACTCAATTCCGTAGTGAATACATATCAGAGATACAGATTTTGGAATTTCCGATCAATTGGAACCGACCCTCCAGGTAGGTCTTTGTGATTTGGGTTAACTACCCATTCATGTAAAACAAATTATAACAAAGCGGCCAAGGACCTCCGAACGGACTGATTATTTTTGACGATGCGACGATGCCAAGCGAAAAAAGAAACAATAATTTCGTATTTACCACTCGATTATTGGAATGGATAACGTAAAAGGTGGGGCTGAACACCTGGTGAAAAACCTAACCTGCTACAAAGCAGACATTACTGCCATCCAGAAAATACGATGGTATGGGCCTAGCAAAAGGACGATGAAATACTGTGACATGGACTATGGTCCGTTCTGTAGAGAGGCACCCAGGAGAAGACAATGACCTCAACCAACTTGAAATGCGCAACTGGAAGCAGTTAGCTAAGAACAAGCTAATGGAAGTGACATTTTAGTTGAGGCCCAGAATTACACCGGATTATAGCGCTACTTGAATAGAAAGTATGTGGTCCTTTATGAACGCAAGGCGAATGGTGATGAAAATGAAGATGCAGTCCAAACAGTGAAAATGGTCGACATAAAAATCGACATTGACTCGAGCGGAGGAACGTAATGCCAGAAATTGCCATTTGGAGATGCCAAAAAAGACTGAACTAAATTTCGGGTTTTATAATCCGGCGATGTCGGATATCATGGCTTTAAGTCTGAATAACGAGAAGGATCAAATAAAATGAACGCGTTCCTTTTTTCGGATAGAAGTCCTCAAAAGTAAGTAATACGGCGCCCATTGACCCTCCAAAACTTGAGACGTTATCCTCAAGTTCGCAGAATCAGCCAAGTACCTGGGTCTTGTCTTGGATGAACTGGAAAGCCAATATTTAAGAACACGCAAAGGAAGACACAGTAGTTCTAAAAAAAATACAACATTTTGGCGCAACAGGCTCGTGAGTACCCAAGGCCTAGCAGAAGCATTCGTGCGTGTGTACTTCTTGCACGATGGTGGGACCTAAAGTTTTATGCCGAATACTAACGGCTAAGTTGAGATAAGCTGTCGTTAAAGCGAAACCAAAATCTAGAGCCATTATCCATGAATGGCACTTACATCGAAGAAACCGAAAAACTTTCCATGCTAGGTATGTGAGTTAGTAACGACTTACGTTGGAACGACCACATATTTCAAATCGCTAAAAACGCAGCGAAATGTCTAGGTTTCCTTAACCGATGTAAGAAATATTTCACCCCTTCTGATCTGGCCACAATATACAAAGCGTTTATACGCCCTAAACTTGAGTTCAACTCCCACGTCTGGTCGGGTGCACCAAAAACAACATTGCACCTCCTAGATAGGATTCAAACGCGTGCGAAAAAACTTATAGGAGACATTAGAATAGCGAACTCTTTAGTTTCGCTAGAACATCGTCGAAATATCTCCTGCCTTACACTGTTTTATCGCTATCTTAACAACAAATGCTCAAATGAAATAGCCAGCTGCATTCCCCCCGTTCAACAATTCAGCCGCAATACTCGTTACGCTATGAATGCAAATCAGTTTACCCTTAAGCCTATCTTCGGACGAACGCTGAAATATAGAGATTCGTACATAAACCGAACAACACGAATGTGGAATGCTCTACCAAACTCTGTTTTCCCTTTGCATTATAACCTACAGGCATTTAAAATCAATGTACATCGGTACCTCCTTTCTTCTTATCCCGAATTTCCTTAACGCCCGCACTGTGCTAAAACATATAAAGGGTATTCATAACCCCTTGAGTGCGCGCAAATTATAAAAAAAAAGAAGCTATTTTTGACAATTGATACTACTCAAATGATTCGTCAGATCATCACGAGAAGAGGGCCAGTGAAAAATCATTTAGGTATTGCTACGGCTGGGAATCGGACCCAGATCTTCTGCAAACCAGTTCACCGCACTAACCATCGCCCCACTGAGCCCGTCCACAAAAGTTTTATACACATGCGTAACATAGTCAATCGGAAAGAAATCGGGTATGTGACCAGATATCCCTCTCTGGCTTTAGGTGTCCATCATTAGACCCATATGGTGTGTGGCGGCTCTAGAAACAACCTCCAACCGCAGCCTTCCAAGAAAAGTCCCTTACGGACGAAATTCCGAAACCCACTTTTTTGAGATCCGCTATCATTGTAATGTTAGAATCAATCGAAATCTCAAGGTCGAATTTTTTCACGAAAACAATATCTTTCCCTTCGTAAGAGAAAGTTAAAAATGAGACTTCTTCATCCTAACTTGAAGTTTAAGGCCCATCGTTTTTGGGTTTACTTTGTTTTGTATATCACGTCCAAAAATAACTTTATCGCTTTAGTTTCAGATGTGCAAAGCCGTCCTACGTTCTGACATGATGCGTATGCCTTGCACTGCTGGCATTACAGCGTCTACCTTAGTTTTCGGCGTGATATACAGCCTTACCGTGGTATACAAGAATTTTCTACCGAATTTCCCAAATTGATTGCATAGCGTAGTAATGCGTTAAGTCAACAATTTTTGACAGATACGCGATAAGCTTTTTCCGAAATTGTCCGACGAATAATTGTTGCGGAAACAATTGAACGTGTGCTTCATTTATTTTGTTCCGCAGTGAATACCTCGAATGCAAAAGGGAGTTCCGACTGAAACTGACTTTCGTTTGGGAAATTCTTCCGAACGGATACCTCAATAGGGATGAATGACTAATAAAGGGTCATGATCTGATCTGTGCGGTTACAGACCGCTTACCCAAGACACTATGCTTCAACAAAAGATTCTCAACGGAGATCACAACCAGAGAAGCATGGGTTAGCAATAAACCACCAAACTGTCAAAACGGCCTAAAGTGGTATACGAATTGTTCTAAAATGGACTCAGGGGTTGGAGCTAGTATTCATGGACCAAATCGGAACATCTCAATACCTATGGGAAAACCCCCAGTGTATTTCAAGCAGAGCTCCATGCCATCAAAGAATGCGCAAACCTAAAACACAATTCAGGTATTAAATGCGCCAACATCCATATATTCACGGACAGTCAAGCAGCTTAAAAAGCCCTTAGCTCACATAATATTGACTCCAAATCAGTACTACACTGCTTTAATTCGCTTCAAACACTTAGTTCCAGGAACAAAACCAGGTTATGGTGGGTCCCCGGACATAAGGGGATTGAAGGCACCGAAAAAGCTGATGAACTAGCCAGAAAAGGCTCGGAAATCCCTTTCATTGGACCCGAACCCTCCTGTGCAATCAGCCATAAATCTGGCTATAAAAAGCTGGGAACAAAAAAATTGTAAGTCATACTGGGAGAAAATCCCAGGCCTAAGACAGGCCAAAAGAGCTATTCAGCCCTTAAAAACAGATGCCAACAAGATACTAATCTTCGCAGGCACGATATCAAGAACTTAGTAGGCTACCCAACGGGTCACCACGGTCTGCGATACCACTTAAATAAAATGCATCTAGTCGACTCACCGGAGTGCAGACTATGTCTAGAAGAAGACGAAACAGCCAAACACATCATATGTGAACGCCCGGCCCTTTACAGTATAAGAAGGGGGAATCCTTCTTCTGGGAAATATTAAGTACCGAAGAACTAAGGAAATCCTCTGCTTAACGTATTATCAGCTACATTAGGAAAGTAAAAGCGCTACTAACCTAAACAGACATCTGACGACAAGCACAATAGATTTTCTAGGTCGACGTGCATCTTATTGCTTAGGCAAGTCAGAATTATTCCAATAGGAACTTTCGAACTTTTTGACAGTTAATAGTGGCCATATTGTTGACGCTACATCTGTCAAATTGGACGGCCGTAGCGTTTAGCAACACGTGCAAATGATGAAATGGCTGTTCTGTTCGGGCAACGTTCGGCGCGCTTCGCCCATTTTACGGTGGACATAATCGTCCTACCGAGACGAGTATTCGCAATGTGGTGGATAAATTTATTTGAGTCACTGGTTAAACCAGCCAAACTAGTAAACTATAAACCAACACCTGTACTTCGACGAAATGCAATTTCTGTAGAAAAAATAGCCGCTGTTTGGGAGTGTCGGGAGAATCCGAGGCAGTCGATTTCGCGTCTCACAAGAATTCGGCCTTTTGTGGACCACAACTTGACGAATTTTGCGTCATGACTTGTAAAAAATTCAACTGACCGATAAGCCGAACGACTTGTGTTCGCTGAATGGGCTCTGGATCTGTTGGAAGCTGACCCAAATTTTTATCGAAAAATCATCTTCAGCGATGAAGCCTATTTCTTGATGAACAGGTACGTCAACAAAAAAATTGTCGTATTTGGGACGATAGCAATCCACATGAGATACAAGACCGTCCAACCTTCCAAAGAATGTTCAAAGATCAGCTTGATCAGTGTAAATAGTTTTCCTTAAAAATTTAAACCTCAACGATTGTACTTTCAAAAAAAATCCTTTATGCCGTCATAGCTCAGCTTGAATCCTCAGTTTATGAAAATCCCACTCTATTTGCATTCACTCCCCCCACCCATGAGACACCAAATCTAAACTCTATAATAAAGCAAAATTTTGAGATAAAGTCATAGGGAGGATAGAGAGCGAGTCCACCATCTGCCAACTAGAAAAGTGTGAATAACTTGCACTCCTTTCCCGTCGAGTTCCGCTGACTCGTCCGTTTTGTTCATATCGTTGGGAATAAATGTTTACACTTAGTGCACCTGTTGCGAATTTCCTGTCATTTGATGTGTGCCTTCCTTCTCCGGGGTACCGTTGTGCTATTGCCATTATATCCTGCATATCTGTGGTTAAGTGTGTGGACAATTTTTTTTCCCCAACTTCCTCGCCCCGTCACCGTCTCATGAGTCCTTTTAGTTTAGTCAGAGGAGTGTGTGTGTGTGTGTGTGTTGGTTTTTTTTTTTTGTAGATAGATTAACCTGTGTGCAAGTATCATCCTTTATGGCTGATGATTGTGCCATGGGAAAGAAGCATAAATAATTCGGTGTTTGCTTAAGGATGGTGTGCTGCTGCTGGTGTGAACTACAAAAAGGACTCAATGCTTGTAGAGTGTGTTGCACCTTTATTTCTGTTTGCCGTCTGTATGATGTCGATTGAATGAAAGGTTTTTGGACAATGTCCATATATCCTGGGCGAGGGTGAGCTGGACGGGAATGACTTGTTTGACAATTTACCCTATTTATATGTTTTATATGTTTGCGAATGGGATTAGCAAATTAAAATTTAATTATGAAAAGAAGGGACTTCTTTTTTGTTGAAGGTGTTAAGGGCTTCGAAATAGACTATAGCTTGTGCCAAATCAAAGTCATTGAACACTTGAAGTAGACATTTTTTCATTCCCTCCAAACAATTGAAAACATATTTAAGGGCGTTTACTTACTTGTGATGAGCTTGCAACAAACTAAAAGAATCAAGCATACATGTCCTCTTCGATGACAGTTGTCATACTTGAGTACAAGGTTGTAATGATTGTATACGAAGCCTTCTACAAACAGATTTCAATTAAGCTTCCTTATTAAAATTCTCTTGGATTTTTGGATTGTATGAAGTAAATGAGAGCCTCAACCAATAAACTTTTTCTGCAATCTTGTAAGCCAGAACTACGTTTTCATAAAGCTCCTAGTTTAATACATCGCTGTACCACAAAAGGGAGACCTTCTAAACTGCGCCAACTACAGAGGCATAAGTCTCCGCAACATCGCCTAAAAGATCCTATCTGCCGTTATATGTGAACGCCTGAATCCGTTAACCAACATATCAGTGTGGTTTTAGGCCAGGAAAGTCCACAAAAAATTAAAGCTTAACACTTCGGCAGATCCTGGAAATAACCCAAGAAGTCCAAATCGATACCCATCACATATTTATCGATTTCAAAGCCGCATACGACAGCATTTATAGAGACGAACTATACAGAGCCATGTCTAGTTTTGGTATACCGCCCAAACTCGTACGTCAGTGCAGGATGACGATGGAGAATTCTTGCTGCTCCATCAGGGTCGGAAACGACCTCACCGACACATTCGATACCAAAAAAGGATATAGGCAAGGCGATGCACTGTCATGTGAATTCTTTAATTTGATTCTTGAGAGGATTGTGCAAAACTCCCGAGCTATCACTAGAGGCACAATCTTCCGAAATTCGGTGCAACTAATGCATATGCCGACGATATTGAGATCATTGGTAGGACTAAAGATTATGAATTCTATACAGATGACGCATTGAGAACAAAAAACAGAAACTTTTCCGCAGTAGCTTCACGGTACGGGCGGGCGATGTTCATGAAAACACATGAAAAACAAGAACAAAAACAAATGGCGGGCTGTGCCAGCACGACCCGCCAGAGAACAATTTTTCTTATATGGAGTGCGTCATCTGTATAGAGTTCATAATCTTTGGTAGGACTCAACGTGATGTCATATGAGCAAATGATGATTTGCTAGTATAGAATAGTATAGAGAATCAAGCGGCAAACATGGGTTTAGCTGTGAATGAGTGTAAGACCAAGTATATGCTGTCAAATCGAAAGAACACAACTCGACGAATTGAACCGAATGTCAACATTGACTTTGAGGTAGTACGGGACATTGTCTACCTCGGCTCCGCTACTAACTATGACAATAATAATTCAGTAGTAAAACTCTCACTCGAACTACTTAGGAGGATCACCCCAGTCCTGCTCTACGGCGCTGAAGAATGGACCGTATCGAAAGTAGATGAAGAAATCCTCGGTCGATTTGAGAGGAAAATTCTTCGAAAAACTGTCGGTTCCGTTTGCGTTGGTGGGCTATGCAGACGAAGATTCCACCAAGAACTATACGCATTGGACGTTTAAGATGGCTAGGGCATGTAGAAAGAATGGACACCAATACTCCTGCTCGCAGAGTTTTCAATTAGTAGCCAGTCGTCGGACGTAGTAGAGGAAGACCTCGCCTTAAGTGGCGTGCACAAGCAGAACCTAGAAACCTACCTTAACCAACTTGAAGTGTAAGTAAGTAAGTAAGAGGAGCTGAAGGTAAACAACCACAGACAACGTGGTGTGTTCGAATGGGCTCTGGAGCAGTTGGAAACTAACCCCTTATTTTTATCAAAAAATCATCTTTAGCGATGATGCCTTTTCTGAATGAATGGGTACGTCAACAAACAAAATTGTCGAATTTGGGTCGGTACCAATACACATGCGATACAAGTGCGTGCAATGCATCCCGAAAAGTCACTTTTTGGTGTGGATTTTGGTAGAAAAGTCTGCGATTTCGGACAAATCAGAGAAAATTTTGCTTCAGCTTGGCTTTATAGGCTTTATATCGTCACCTCAGTATTGGAGTGACACATATGCATTTTTGCCATTTTTGAGTTAGGAATGATTTCTAAGAGACAAAAAGGAGATCTTTCGATTGGTGTAATTAAATCTGTTCTATCTCCATTACTGCCAAAGATATCAGTGTTACAAATGATATAAACGCACTTATGGGAATAAATGGTCAGTATTGAACTTTTCTGAAATTTCTTAAATATTTTAAATGCTTAAATGATCTAAACATACAATTCTTCCTCAAAAGTGCTTCATATGCATAATAATTTTTCAGTGTTCAAATGATACATACACAAACCAAATTCCAAGTCAAATTTTTATGCATAAAAAAAGATTTCAGTGCATAAGTGATACATACAATACAGTCGGCTCACAAATGCCTTGTAGACTCTTGCAACTGTTCAGTTCTTAAGTGATACATGCATACAATTCATTTCTCAAATGCCTTAAATGCTTTGTAGTTGGTAGTATCTAAATGACAGATACATACAATTGTTTGTTTTAATGCGTCTTACGGTTCTACATAAAACATAAAATTGAGGAAATTAAGCGGCACATAGAGAGCTTTCCTCTTTAAATATTTCGAAAATGTATAACTTATACAAAGAAAGTTGTGAAGGAATACCTATTAAGAAGCATGTGTACTCTAAAATTTTCAACGAAGATTTTAACCTAGCCTTTTATATGCCTAAAAAGGATCAATGTGACTTGTGCTCGGAGCTAAAAAATAAAAAAGATTTATCAGAAATAGAAATGGAAAAACTAAGGGTACATGAACAGAATAAAGTTTTGGCCAAAAATGAAAGAGATTCAGATAGAAAAAGAAAAGTTGTTTCTACTGCGATAATAACCTATGACCTTGAAAATGTGTTTGCCTTACCAAAAGCTGAGGTTTCCAGCTTTTATTATAAAAGAAAATTTGCAGTCTACAATTTAACCGGTCACTGCAATTTAAACAAAGTCACTTACTGCTGCATATGGACCGAAGCGCAGAGTGGTAGGTCTGGAAACGACCTCGCAAGCGCACTTTATAAAATACTAGCTGCCCGGCTCGGCTTCGCCCGGGTACTGTTTCGTTTTAGGGTCCGTAATAGTATTTTAGTGTTAGTAGTATTTATTTTCTCAAAGCTGACCTGAGAGATTTTTTCAATATTTTTTTCCGTAAGAACCTTGTACAGAGTATTAGAAAACTACAAAAAAAAAATCAGCCAAATCGGTCAAGCCGTTTTCATCTTATGTCGTGACAACGGAAAATGGGTTTCATTTTTATATATATAGACTACAAAGCGTCGTAGACGATCTTCCACACGTAACCAACATTATTTTGTGGTCTGATCTGCGTTGCACAGAAAAAAAATCGAGTCAACAGTAGGGGGAGATGGGGCACCTTGATACGATTTTCATTGGAACTTAAAAACAAGTCTGCGTATTGACAATAATAACAAAGTAAAAAATTTATTGTGCTCAATGTCGTTCTAACTATCTTATCGTAGACGAATGTAGTCTTAAATTCAGCTACAAAAAAAATTAAGAGCTATTTACTAAAAAATGAAATTTGTATCAAACTGCCCCACTCACGGGGTACATTGATACATATCAGGGGCACTTTGATTCATAGCCAAAAATCAGTATTTATTGAAAACTTTTAGTTAATAAAACAAGTTTTAAATAGTTTTATAACATATATTAATACAACCAGTATTTAAATGTTTTGTAATTAATGTTCGAATAAGTTTTAATAAGTAATAAAATAAATGCTCTCTTAGGTATTAAATAAGTAGAAATAAGGTATTTTAGGTACAAAACAAACAGTCTTCAGATTGTTACGACAAGTCTTCAAATCACTTTGATTAGCATTTTTAATGCTTTTTTTATTATTGACAAACATGTAGGTATTTACAATGAAATGTTATAAGGAGACAAGTCTATCTTAAAATTAAATAGAGAAGCTCTTCTGCTAGTGCCTTTCTTGACTATCGGATTTGGTCACTTCAGGATAATGTCAGCAATGTTAACAGAAGCCTCATCTTTAATATCTGGAAGTACAAAAGTTCCAGTAGGCTTGCGTTTCAAAAAGCAGACGTGAAAATCGTTTGCTAATGCATCTTCGTATCGTAATACTATTTTCCCAACAAAATGCTTGAAAGGTCGCTTCTTTTCTAAGTTTATTACCTTTGTTATAACATAATCCCCTTCCTGAAGATCACTGGCCACAGGCGGGGCAGTATTAATAGTGTCATCATCAGACAACTTCATATTGATTTCTGCGGACTCGAATGATTCTTCGGAATCGAATGATTCCTGTAACTCAACTTCACCAGAACAGTTTGAAGAGTCTGATTCCATATCCATAGTTATAGTCTTATGTCTTTTTTGCTTCTAAATAGGTTTTGGATCTACTAGCCCAAGCAATTTCTGAGCATTTCTTAGATCTGTTGCACGTTTTCGTTGTTCTTTTTTTATATTTGCTTCATGTTTAGAGCTCTGTAGTTCTTCTAATCTGGTCTTTACCGGAGTATCTGTGTAGATTCTTGATTTAAAAAAGATTTGTGGGGCGCATTGATACGTATCAAACTGCCCCTAGGTTGGGTGTATAAATGTGCCCCAACTGTCCTCACACAATAGAAATATAAATTGCAATTAAAACAATGCTTAAAAACGATTTATTAGGTAAATATTACATTGTTATTGACATATTCTCACAATCTAACTTAATATGAAACTGATAACACAAAATATTATTAACAAAAACTCACTCGCAAGAAACTAAAAAAAATTACTTACGGAGTGGGAAAATAGGTTTGGTCTCGTTGGACAAAATACAATGACTGAACACAGATGTCCGATGGACATGTGTATGCGTTGATAGACATGTTGCGTTGTGCGCGTGGTTGAGCGGCCTGCTGCGATTCATTTTCAAATAATGTCGACTGTATCTTGTGCCCCATGTATCAATGTACCCCATCTCCCCCTACTATGCTCTTGAATTTTTTTGCACAGGAACCCTCAAATTATAAACATAATTCATAAGTACTCGGAGCCGGGGCACTCGCAGCTCCAAGAAGTTGATAGTGTTCACAGTGCCATTGAAAGACACTTTTTCAACTTTGCTGCAGCATCAAAAAGCTTGGTTATGCCACCATTCTGCAAATTAAAAATGTTGAGATATAGCTCAAAAGACCTTTGTCTAATAGAACACAAAAACACTCTAGCAAATGATGTTCCTTTTGAGAAAATGATTTTATTTAAAAAACCTAAGAATGGCCCAGCCCCTTCCATTTTTGTTTTAAAGCCGCTCTCAGCCCAATGGTTGTTAACGGAAGAAAAAAAGAAAGATTTAAAGTCAATGCTTAAGCACATGAATGCGGTTGATGTGGCATATTACAACGCCATTTTTGCTAAAAATCAAGCCTGAAAAGATGACAATGTAAGTACACCTAAGGCTGAAGCCAAAGAAGTCACTCCAAGGAGAACAACCCGTAAAGTTAAACGAAAGCAGTGATCAATATCAAAGATTTAATTCTAAAAGTATTTATATATTTAGTTTTTATTTATTTATTAAATAAATGTTATTTAGTTAAGGTATAGTTTTTATGTTTTGGAGTTATTTTTTCGCATTGTATTTAACAAAACATTTTTTAAAAGTTTGATATAATTTAAAAGTTGGATACAATACATAATATTTTGTTTTATTTTTTCTCTTTCTTACACTCTGAAGGCATTAAATTAATTTATTATAATTTTTCAAAAAGCTGAAATATTGGATTTTTAGATCCCAGTTATAAACGAACGAAAGTATATTACAGAATTATTTTTCTTTGAAACGATAACTTACCTTGTTTTTAATTTAAAAAAATAAATTTAACAATACAAACTATAAGAAAAATAAAATTACAGTAGTTTTAAAAAATGCTTTTATTTTAACTTTTGTATGAAAATATGCCACATACGCATTCAAAAATTACAATCTCGTTCCATATTTAAACGCCACATAGGTTGGTCAAAAAGTGCCTCATACCATACAAATACGCATTATTTGAAAAAAAAAAAATCATGCCACATATGCAATTTCCTTTTGTTCAACTTGAGATTACAAAAAAACCAATCGCCCAAATGAAACAAAAACTAAAGTGTAAGTAGAACTCAATAGCCACTAAATTAATAAATTTGTTTCATAGTTGTTTTACAGACGGTTTTTTTTTATTCGTATTAAAACTTTAAACGTCGTTTTCTCCAAACTAGGTTTTTGTCGTTTAGATCAATCCAATACTGAGGTGACGATATAGCTTCCGAAAGCCGTGTAAAGATCAAATTTGTTTTAAGAACTTCGCCAAGCACCCCTACGCACGTCACAACAAGTATAAGTTGTATTTCGATCACCCAAATAAAGTGGCACTGAGCGATGTGGATATATAGAGGGGGTTACTTTGACACACCTAGAGATCGCGTACTATGGTATAAAAAACGAGATCCAAGAATGCAATGAAAAACAGGCTTCAATTTACTATTCCCTTGATAATCACAAAGTTAACTGTTCTGGTTTTATTACCTTAGTACATATCCGGAGCTTTTTTTATATTTCGGGTTGCAATTTTTCTTGCTCTAGTATTAATTCTATCTACTTTTTCGTTAAAACTCGGCGCATGTTTCATAGTCAAAGTCAATTACTCATCTTTCTTGATTTCATATATATATTTTTTTTTTGGAATTCCTCTTCAATCCAGTCCTTTATTGATACAATGATACCTAACTGATTTTTCACTGGCCCTCCTCTCGTGATGATCTGACAAATCATCCGAGTAGTATCAATTGTCAGGAAAAGCTTATCTCAACTTAGCCTATGGGATTCGGCACAAAACACGAGGTCCCGCCATCGTGCAAGAAGTACACACGCACACAAGAATGGTTCAGAGAAAGCTTGGCCCTGGGTACTAACGAGCATGTTGCGCTCGTTAATCAAAAAACCCGGAACATCAGTTGGCGTCTAATGTGAAAATCGCTCCCAATCGAGTGCTATAAGTCGATGATTAATAACTTCTTCTGCCCTGACTTGGATGATTTGGACAACAACAACCTTTGGTTTTAACATGCGCTACATCGGCACTACACGTACGCTACGTACCACACAACTCACTCCGCATTGGAAATTCTGCACGAGCGATTCGAGGGCATGGATTTATTCTAGTGCGGTTTTCTGAAGTCGCAGATCTATGAGAATAAGCCACAAACCTAAGGAGCCCTCGAAGCCAACATAACCCATGCCATCGAACAAATTCACACTGATTTATGCCCCTGATTCATGGAAAATAGGACATTTTGGAGGCGCGCCACCCAGAAAAGTCGCGACGGACATTTGAACGATGTTACATTCCATTCATAATGGCATCGATACGCATTTCAAACGAATAAAAAATATCGATGATACCTGACATACACTTTGATTTATTTAAATTCAAAATGATGAAAGATATTTTATAAGACAATCGGAATGAGTACCATAGTGAATGGTCAAGCTATCCTACAACCAATGAATGGGTCGTTAAAGTCTCTTTTAGGGTCCAGGCTTTTATTATCTCGATCCCAGCTATGACTCCTCCTCGCGTATATTGCCTAAACTCATAGCACCTTGCTCTAACCACAAATCCACATCCGAAAGGGGATATTTTTGATTCTTGCAACACTGCCTGTCGTACGTAGATTTCGCAGTATTGCATCATCATTATACGCATACCGCCCCTTATAAACTATCTCTCAATCTTTACTGCTCTTCTATCAAACATAAACTTGATCAACGCCAAAGTATCCATACTCCTACCGTCAAATCCTTTGCAAAGTCTATTCATCCACCAATGCCATCTAACCGTGACATAACCAATCAAAACTCAATAGAAAATCTATCCGCCTTTCAAAAGTCAAAAGCATCCGTGCGGTGGTCCGTGCTTGCATAGGGAAATAATATATGACTGCCAAACAGGAAGTATATTTAGGAAGTTTTTCGCCACCCGACAGACAAGCGCGCGATATCAAAAATATTTGAACGCTCTTCTCTGACGCGCGGCGCAGCGTAAACGTGTGTGTATAATGTGCCGAAATAAATTGTTCGTTGAAAATTTGATTAAACCGCAGGCACGATTCAAATTTAATGTCAAACATCAAAAATGCAAACATTACCCAGACCCGTGTGCTCCAGTGTGTCATCATCGTCGTCGTCGTCGTTGGCGAAGGCATCAGGGATGTTATCCACCTAGGTCTACCTCTACCTCCTCTTCGTCCTCGTCATCATCATCATCATTGTTGTCATTGTGTGCTGTTCAATTGGTCTCTCGGTTTAGATATTCAATTCATTTCGAGTGCATTTATCGGCATTTTATTCAAAAGGCTCGTTCATCGCTAAAGGATCGTTCAGTGAGGAGTTGTTCAGCGTTGTTGTCACGTATTGAGTTTTTGGGGAGGAGGACATTTTTGTTTCCGCACAACTAGCAGTTGACATTTGGCTAACGACTTTGTTTTGAATAAATTTTCGATTCTAATTCTAAACATTGGTCATGTTGGGGGGGTGGGGTTTGATTTAGTAGGAGCGCGGTCTAGGACTGGCAAATTGACTTAATGTTGGCAATGGTTATTGATAAATGTATCCGACTTTCGTGCTTGGTTGGTAAAATGCAGAGAATGGGTGATTTGTAATGCGTGTTGGTAGGAGAGATGTTAACATGTGCAGAAATCCGCAGATAAACGCGAATATTGAAATATCGCGGGAAAGATCGTTTTTTGGAATTAGTAAGTATGAATATTCTTCGAAAAGGAACTATAAGGAATGTTGGTTCGGAGCGAAGAAACGTTGAGGTTCCGAAAAGTTAAAGTAAAAAAGATCTCATATCAAAAACAAAAGAAGTTGCTTTTACTATAAACAGGGTGCGTTTTATTAAGCACTGGATCCTGATTTAAATCCCGAGAGTAACAAAACTTAATTTTTTTTCAACTGACCCAGGTTTTGCATCCAGTATTTTGGATGTCCGAACATTCCGAGGGGCCAACATCGACTCGGACCACTACCTTGTTGTAGCCAAGGTAAGCATGCGGATATCCACCACGCCACAAAAAACCAGAAATACTGTGAAAAAATTTAATGTTGAAAGACTGCATTCGCCAGAGACCGCCAAGACCTTCGCGCAATGCGTATCCCTTAACCTCTCGACTCACAACACACCACCAGCATCTAATATCGAAGAACAATGGCAACGATGCCAACAAGCTATTAGATCAGCCGCAACTGATGTGCTAGGTTTCTCGCGGCCACCAGCAACAAACCCCTGGTTTGATGAGGAATGCCGACAGATGCTCGCAGCCAAGAACGAGGCCTACGAGGCTAAGCTGCAGGTGAAGACGAGAGCTGCCATTGAGCTCTATAGGCAAAGAAGAACATCGGCTTTTCAGAAAGAAGAAAAAAGAGCAAGAAAAGCGCGCGATCGAGGATATAGAGAGGTACCACTCCAGGAACGATGTACTCAAGTTTTACCAAAGTGTAAAACGTCAAAGCCAAGGATACAAGGCTCGAACAAAATCCTGTCGAGATGAACAAGGAAATATCGAAGTTGAGACACAGTCGATGCTGAGGACATGGAAGAACCAGTTCTGCAGACTGTTAAACGGCGATGACGAACAACATTCCGCTGTCAAGCAGAACGAACCATTTAATATTGGCATGGCAACGACAGCGAAAACTGCCAACCACCCGACCTGAGTGAAGTGAGGATAGCAATATCTAAACTCAAGCTTAATAAGGCCGCCGGAAATGACGGCCTTCCCGCTGAGCTTTATAAAGCTGGCGGAGACGACTTGGTAAGTAACATCCATCAATTCATAAGCCAAATCTGGTCGGATGAAAGCATGCCTGAAGAATGGAACCTCAGCATCGTTTGCCCGATCCACAAAAAAGGAGACACTCTGAACTACGCCAACTATAGAGGCATAAGCCTGCTCAACATCGCCTATAAGATCCTATCTGCCGCAATATGTGAACGCCTGAAACTGTTTACCAACAACCTGATCGGTCCTTATCAGTGTGGTCTTAGGCCAGGAAAGTCCACAATCGATCAAATCTTCACACTTCGGCAGGTCCTGGAAAAAACCCAAGAAGTCCAAATCGATATCCACCACCTATATATCGATTTCAAAGCCGCATACGTCAGCACTTATAGAGGCGAACTATACAGAACCATTTCTATACCCCCCAAACTCGTACGTCAGTGCAGGATGACGATGGAGAATTCTTGCTGCTCCATCAGGGTCGGAAAAGAACATACCGACACATTCGATACCAAAAAAGGATTCAGGCAAGGCGATGCGCTGCATGTGACTTTTTCAATTTGATTCTTGAGAGAATTGTGCAAAACTCCAAAGCCAACACCAAAGGCACAATTTTCCAAAAGTCGGTGCAACTACTAGCATACGCTGACGATATTGACATCATTGGTAGGACTCAACGTGATGTCATAGCCACGTTTGCTAGTATAGAGAAGGAAGCGGCGAAAATGGGTTTAGCAGTAAATGAGGGTAAGACTAAGTATATGCTGTCAACACGAAAGGACACACAACATCGACGAATTGGACAGAACGTCACCATTGACAGATATAACTTTGAGGTAGTACGGGACTTTGTCTACCTCGGCTCCGCTATTAACTCTGACAACAACATCTCGTCAGAAATTAAACGAAGAATTACTCTTGCCAACCGCTGTTTCTTCGGGCTAAGAAGGCAATTTAGTAGTAAAGCCCTCACTCGAACTACTAAGGAGATCCTATATAAGACCCTGATCATCCCAGTCCTGCTCTACGGCGCTGAAGCATGGACCGTATCAAAAGCGGATGAAGAAATCCTTGGTCGATTCGAGTCTTCGATTCCCAGCCAGACGTCGGACGCAGTAGAGGAAGACCTCGCCTTAAGTGGCGCGCACAAGTGGAAACCGACCTCAACCAGCTTGGAGTGCGCAGCTGGAGGTAGTTAGCTAATGACCGGGCTAATTGGAGAGGCATGTTGGTTAAGGCCCAGGTTTATCCCGGACTGTAGCGCCACTTAAGTAAGACCCACCTTTTGCGAAAGTCTGATAAATGTCTAAGATTATCAAACAAGCTTCTCAAGTTTGCTGTTCGGTGTCGTTCTTTGTGACAAAAAAAATGAAAGGTCAAGCTAGGTTCGCTTGGGTCCTGGTATGGGCCGTTATTGCCAGATTTTTATATTTTATTTCAAAGCGGGTTTCTAACCGTCAGGCTTCCGTTGCAATCATTTTTGAAGTGGAACTACTTTTGGGACCGGACGGTGTGAATTGGATTTTATGAAACATAAAACCATCACGATGACGGTGTTTTTATCCGGTACCATCCAAATACTAACCACAACCGACGCTGCTTGATGTCGGTAATCATGTGTTGTTGGTTTACTAGGTTTGTTTAAAGTGAAACTTATTTTTGGACGGCTGTTGCTGTGGCTGTTTGATCGTGTGTTTTGAACAGATGTACTTGTATCTCAGGCAACACGTAGGTTGGTGTGCAAGAAAGGGATGTTTTCGTGTTGGCATGTTGGTTCGCGAAAGGACGTTGGTGCACCGATATGCACCAAGAAAAAGTGTTGTCTGCCAATAAGTAATTTTAGGAACGTGGGGTTGTGTGTGAGCAAACGCAAATTATGAAACTCATAGATCGGTGAGTCCAGGAAACCAATATCCATTGTTGTAAGGAATCAAACGAAAGTTGCTAGATATATGGATGCGACAATTGGTAACATGTAGGATGTAGGTGGTTAAGGTTATTTCCCTGTGAATGTTGAAAGGACAGCTGATCGATGGAACTGGCTTTCTCTTTGGTATCATAAATGTGTTTTAGCGAAGGTGTGTGTCTGACGTCTGGAGTCTCTAATTGAAGCTTAAATGCAAACAGGTAGATTTGATTGAGTTTTCGATATGTACGTGATTAGTGATAATGAAGAGGTATTTTCGGTATTGGAGTGTTGTCTCCAGGAAGGACGGTTTTTTTCATATGACGACATTTTTAAAACGAGATTCTAGATATTGGTAACGGCTCTAACGTTTGTGGATGTAAATACAAATTGCTGCAAGATTTAGATGAAACTTGGTTTGTGGTCTGATTTGGGTGGGATGACGTATTCGGATTTGAGGATGCATTCAGTTGTATAACGGTACTTTTGGCTAAGATTGCCTTTTGAATGTTAGACGGTTTTATCGATATTTGCGAGGCTTTCGAAAGGTGGAGCGTGTAGCTTTGGTTGGATTTTGTGAGGTGGTTACAAGGAAGAGAGAATATCTTCACACTGGAGACCTTGCAGTAGGGACTAATGACGATATTTGTATGATTGTCTCTTGAAGTGAACATTTTTTTGGGACGTTGTGAATTCGATTTAATGAAACGCAGTCATATTAATGAAGCTTGCACCGATAAAGCTGGAAGAACCTGAAACATCATCATACGGAGCAAATTCCGGAAGTCACTATAAATCTTGACTTTTAGAGAATATCGATGCGGTAGCTAAATATGTTGTGGAGGATCAACATCGACCAAGCAATTTAAGAGCAGTTAGGGAGATAGAGAGCATGCAATTTAAAATTTGAGAAGCTCCTCATGATAGTTTTCATTTGACTGATAAGTCAGACTTAGGAAGACCTTTCTGTAGGTTGGAAAAAAATCGGATATCTGTTAGACTGTTCAGATTTGTCAAGGATTTGCCTCCCAATGAACTAATAGAGCCAACGCATCCACAAGGACGGCCTATACCATATATAATAAGTAACAATTTTCAACTTTCCTAGGTTCCAAATTTCCTTTAATTAATTTTTAACAGGAAAAACAAAACGCCCACCTACATTTGTAAAACATCCATCACATTGTTTTCCAAAAAAAAACTTTATCCCTGCACCATGCATATTTATAAAACCTTCAAATCAATCCTTAAAACAAAACATTCCTAATCCTCAAAAGCGCTTGTAGACAAATTCAAATTCCAAAAACTTAAGAAATCCTTTACGCACACACCGGAACGGTTCAACTTTATGACTTCATTACAGACGAAGGTCAACATTAATCCGGATTTCGGTTTGAAGTTGCTCTGTGCCCCGATAGGCCCAAAAGCCTTTCCATCTACATTCCACTCATTTCGAGGACCAAAGATCCTTTCAAGCTTCGCTAAAATATTTCATACCTAATCCCAGAAGTAAATATTCAAGAGCCATCCCTCCAAGTGATTTGCACTCCACAATCCAAAAGACGACTCAAATATTTGGAATATTAAGAATCTGTGTGACTCATTCCATGTGCAGCATCATCTCGGTAGACCAGCCCAAGGTATACATAGAACTCAAACATCATCTCAACGCTGCCGGTAGAGAGTAGCACTTGAATAGACAAAAGGAGGTGAACAAAGTCGATATAAACATTAGGATATCCTTTTGGCCATTTGGTGTGAAGGTAGGAGACGTTTTCGATAAATATCCACCCACACATCTGTATATACACAACACATGGGTAAAAAAAAGACGGAATGACGCTGATGATGGTGAAGGAGGAATACCACGTAACTTGTACCATACATCAAGGATTTTACGAACGTAACATCGGTTTGAAATAGGCTGAGAATAATAATATTTGATCCCCCGAAACAGTTTCTGGCCAAGTGCCAAGATTTCGTTCTCCTACTGATGGTGCAGGAGCCCTCCTCTACTTTCCCCCCAACACACAAAAAACGACTACGAGTATAGAAATCGAAACGAAAAATGCCACATAGTACCATGGAGTACCGAGTTGAGTTTTCCTATGGCCCATCCGACGAGAATATGCGAAATGAAAAGCGAGCCTCGCATCTAGAACACATCCCACCCACCTACCACACTGCTGAGCCGTACCACAACACATCCTTGCCGCTCACCATAACTGCTCTCTTCCTGCATATATATGTGTGTACATCAGGCTAGGAACCGTTCACCGGAGAGAGGCCACTTTTAGCCTATGCCCGAGAATTATTGGAGGGTTTCGTTTGGTTTTCGTGTACGGACATACATTTGGGTATAGATCTATCGTTTGGTTTTCGTGGATTGGCCCAAGCTCACTCGGCTGGCAGTGGATGTGCAGGGTAGGCCTACCTACAGCAGGACTGGAGACCGATTTATCCATTTGCTTTCGGTTTTGGGAAATGTGCATTTGTAGCGTCGAGCGACGTTTATTTGCACTCGACGTCTCGTAATCGTCGTCGTCGTTGTCATAGCGACATGCTACTACAGCACGAGATGGAGTGGAACATTTCCCTAGGATTTTCACAACGTTGGTTGTGTGTGTATATTTTTTTTTAAAGATTTTTTTCTTTTTTTTTTAGTTTTTGTCCGCCTACTTCTGAAGAATCCTTTTAATTTCCTAACACAGATACAGGCAAATGGAAATTGTTTTAGTTTTTCCCTACATCTAACTGTTGTTGTACTGTTTTGTAACTGACACCGAAATCGGAAGCGGAATGTGTATGAATGTATGGCACGAGAATGTTACGGAAGGTTAGAGAAATTGCTTAAAAGCGATTCCTTGTAACGTTGTAAGTAAATAATTTAGTTTTGGGAGTTTAATTAAATGAGGCACAAAAATCAGGACACAGTAACGAATGAAGTGTGGACGTCTGTCGAAAGGATTTCGAGATTATTGATATTTTGGGCGTTTGAAGTGAAACTTCTGTTGGGAAGGTGTAAATTGGATTTTATGAAACGAAAAATTGTAACGAAAAAGAGGTAAAAAATATCGGTTTTCGCCAGATCACCGAAATCAAGCAGCATCGGTGAAGGTTAGTACTTAGACCGCATTTGAACTCACACTTCATTTTTTCCAAGAACTAGCCAACCTACCGGAATAAGTTGACAGAGTACATATGCACATTTCAAATCTAAACCAGTGCAGTGCGGGAGGAGTGCTGAGATAGAAGTAGGGAGGAGATATAAAATTCTGCAAAAGGAGCAAAGACGCGACCTGCCCAGTGTAATTGAAGATTCTCGAGAGAAAAGAATCATCCCGAAAGGACTTTCCAATTATGGCGGTCAGTTATCCAAATGGAATAAAAACATATGAGAAGGCTACAATCCGCTGTGCGGATCGTTGAATACCCTATCCCATCCTATCCATAAAACTAAAATCCCCAAAAATGGGGGCATGGCTAAAAAAACGATGTGAATAAAATAGAAAAAATGATATAGTGACAACAAATTCTTCAGACTGCTTACAAAACAATTTTACGGTTCTACAAAAGACAAGGTTTTCTCCTGCATATGTTATGGGGTAGTGTATAAAAATGGTTTTTATATAAAAACGCCCCCAAAAAGTGGGCGTGGGTTAAAATGGTATATAGACGAAATGTTCATATTAATAATGTTAATGATTCTGCATCAAAATTTTTTTCGAAAAATTTAAAATTTGACCGAAAACAGATTTTAATCGAAAACGCCCCCAAAAAGTGGGCGTGGCAAAAAACTTTATATGGACGAAATATAGATATTAATATTGTCTAAATATGTTGTTCAGAAACTTTTTTAAAATTCCTTACGGTTTGGTCAAAAACTGAGTTTTTCTTAAAAGGGGGCGTGGCAGTGGGCGGATTTCAAAAATTTTTACACTTGTTCTGTAGGCAGAGACGAGGATCCTATATACCAAATTTCATTATCCTAGCTCAAAATTTAAGGCCTAAAAATCGGTGACGTACAGACGGACGGACGGACGGACAGACAGACATGGCTTAATCGACTCAGCTAGCGATTCTGAGTCGATCCATATACTTTGAGGTATATGTAGCTAAATTATTTCTCTATGTTACAAACTAAGTATCAAAACTAATATACCCCTATGGGATAGGGTATAATAAGCTGTATGTGTGGTATTCTTTTTTTTATTTGAATATCCATTATGTATGGAATATGACGGAACGGACCCAAGAGGTCAAATTTTCAATAACTCCGCTGCGCAGATCCGGTAGAATTTGAGTTTTAGCCTGGGTTTTGGTTCATTTTGATTGCACCGGGGTTTCAAAATACCCTACGAGAAAAATTCAAATTTAGTAAAATCGCACGATCTTGGTGGCCAATTTACGTCACCAGTTGCAGTTGCAATAATGAGGTTATTTATAAAAATGAGAGTGAGAGAGAGAGAGTCGGAGACATAACAGAATCATGGGTAACATCAGCATTTTTTTGTTGGTGAGTTGCAAACTTGACAAAAAACATATGAGAAGGCTACAATCCGCTGTGCGGATCGTTGAATACCCTATCCCATCCTATCCATAAAACTAAAATACCCAAAAAAGGGGACATGGCTAAAAACACGATGTGGATAAATAGAAACGAGTGGTGGGTGCACGACTGGGTCGTACGCAACTTTCTCTTTCACAGCGAGTTGGGTGTTAGATCAAATAGTGCGCATTTTGATTATTAATGCTAAAAATTATATAAAATGTCGAAATGTGATTATACGAACGTTTACTCCGAAATTTGAAGGAATCGGTGTCTATATGAAAAATAATTAATTTTCGTTATTGGCCAAAACTGAAAATTCCGTTAAGTGATAGTTGGGCTAGAACTAATTATGTGGAATTGTTTAAAACTATTATAGTAGTATATATATTAAATTTCATTCAATTTGACATAGTAGTTTGCGAGAAATTAACAATTTTCTTTATATGGCCTAAATGACAAAATCCGTTATATGGATTTTCTCATAAAAACTGGGTATGCAGTTTTGTTGGAACTAATATGCTTATAGTATATAGAAAGTTTAATCAAAATCGTTAGAGCCGTTTTCGAGAAAATTGAGGTTATGTGTAATTTTTATATGGCAGGTACCGTTAATAACATGGCTAAAAGCAAACAAAAAAAATGGCCTAGAATTATGACCAAAATAAGCTTGGATACGAAGTTTGAAGAAAATCGGCCAAGCCGTTTAGGCTGGGGAGACCATTACGGACAGACGGACCGACGGACCGACGGACCGACGGACGGAATTCCAAAAACCACTTTTTTAGGCTCCGCTATCATCGTAATGTTAGAATCAATCAAAATCTCGAGGTCGAAAATTTTCACGAAAACAATATCTTTCTCTTTGTAAGAGAAAGTTAAAAATGATATAGTGACAACAAATTCTTCAGACTGCTTACAAAACACCTTAACGGTTCTACAAAAGACAAGGTTTTCTCTTGCATATGTTATGGGGTAGTGTATAAAAATGGTTTTTATATAAAAACGCCCCCAAAAAGTGGGCGTGGGTTAAAATGGTATATAGAAGAAATGTTCATATTAATAATGTTAAAGATTCTGCATCAAAATTTTTTTCGAAAAATTTAAAATTTGACCGAAAACAGTTTTTTATTGAAAACGCCCCCAAAAAGTGGGCGTGGCAAAAAACTTTATATGGACAAAATAAAGATATTAATATTGTCTAAATATGTTGTTCAGAAACTTTTTTAAAATTCCTTACGGTTTGGTCAAAAACTGAGTTTTTCTTAAAAGGGGGCGTGGCAGTGGGCGGATTTCAAAAATTTTTACACTTGTTCTGTAGGCAGAGACGAGGATCCTATATACCAAATTTCATTATCCTAGCTCAAAATTTAAGGCCTAAAAATCGGTGACGTACAGACGGACGGACGGACGGACGGACGGACGGACGGACAGACAGACATGGCTTAATCGACTCAGCTAGCGATTCTGAGTCGATCCATATACTTTGAGGTATATGTAGCAAAATGATTTCTCTATGTTACAAACTAAGTATCAAAACTAATATACCCCTATGGGATAGGGTATAAAAACTTGAATTGAACGTTTCGAAAGAAGTCCTAGAAAAGTACCTTTACTAACAAAAAAACATGTTAAAAACATATGAGAGGCTACAATCCGCTATGCGGATCGTTGAATACCCTATCCCATCCTATCCTTTAAATTAATATCCTCAAAATATAGGCCTTATGGCAATGAAATACAGAAAATGACATTGTCACAATATATTGCTCAGACAGTTTCTCAAAATCTTGTGTGGTTCGTATTTCTATTGCTAATGCCTTGGGATGGGGTATACAAACGGTTTTTGTAAGAAAACGCCCCCAAAATGTGGGCGTAGGTGAAAATGATCTATGGACAAAATGTTTATATTACCATTTCGGAAGTATTTGCATCAAATTTTTTTTCGAAAGTTTTAAAATTTGGACAAAAAGCGTTTTTTACTAAAAACGCCCCCAAAAAGTGGGCGTGGCAAAAAACTTTGTATGAACGAAATATAGATATTAGGATTGTCTAAATATGCTACTCAGACACTTTTTTGAAATTCCTTACGGTTTGGCCAAAAAATAAGTTTTCCTAAAAAGGGGGCGTGGCAGTGGGCGGATTTTAAAAATTTTTACACTTGTTCTGGTGGCACGGACGAGGATCCTATATACCAAATTTCATTATCCTAGCTCAAAATTTAAGGCCCAAAAACCGCTGACGAACAGACAGACGGACGGACGGACGGACGGACGGACAGACAGACATGGCTAATTCGACTCAGCTAGCGATTCTGAGTCGATCCATATACTTTGAGGTATATGTAGCAAAATTATTTCTCTATGTTACAAACTAAGTATCAAAACTAATATACCCCCCTATGGGATAGGGTATAAAGAGACTAGAATTCGCTAAATTTCATTTGAATTGGCCAATTGAAAAGTGGCGTAATATTTTATGGACAGACGAGTCCAAATTTGTTTTATATGGAGGTAAGGGGTAAGGAGGCCACCCAATACGGAATATAACCCGAAATTCACCACAAAGACCATAAAACATGGAGGGTCGAGTATCATGGTTTGGGGGTGCTTTTCCTATTATGGTGTAGGGCCCATACAGTGGATCAAAACTATCATGGATGCATCCGTATACGTGGAAATACTCGAGACAGTGATGCTCCCATACGCCTCTGAAGAAATGCCGCTGAGATGGGTCTTTCAACAGGACAACGACCCAAAGCACACGAGCAAAAAGGCAAAAGAATGGTTCCGTGCTAACGAGATCAGCGTTATGGAATGGCCCGCACAGTCGCCAGACTTAAACCCAATTGAGAATTTGTGGGCTGATGTGAAAAAAAGAGTATCAGAACAAAAGCCCACAAATAATAAAAGCCTCTGGGAAGTGGTAGAGGCAACATGGAACTCAATCCCCAAAGAGAGGTGTGAAAGTTTAGTAAACTCCATGGGAAGGCGTTGTGGGAGTGTAATTGCCAATAAAGGCTACACAACAAAATATTAAATTTTTTTATATTATTTATATTCTTAATTTCCTTATAATATCTGTATGAAATTGTTTTAGTTTTATGGAATTAACACTTATTTTGAGTAATGAACCAAAAAGTGCTATTATTTTGACAGGGTCAATTTTGGGTTTTTTTCCAAAGAATGTGTCATTTTTTTTTTATTTAGCAACATACCGGATCTGTGTATATCTATATATTTAGTTTCCTATTACATGCTATTATATTAAAAAAAAACAAATGAATTCAATTAAACTATTCACAAACTGTTCACAGTTTAAAAAATAATATAACCGTGGTGCTATTATTTTGACAGCAGCTGTATATCTAGAAGAAGTAATTTCGAAAAAATACCTGTCAATGATAAGTTGGGTTTAAGCTTTTTTATTTAATATTAAGTTAATCAGCCCTATCAAGGTATCCATTCCGATGAGCATTTCGAACAGATTACCCGAAAAACGTATCTACAATGATCGGGTAGCTACGTCATTTTTGACAGTTAAGAGTTGCATTTCTTTCGAAGTTGTCCGTCGAAGAATTATTGTTGGAAATTTAACTGAAGTCCGATTAAATTGATTATCGCTTTGAAATTCTTCTGAACGGCTGATTATTTCAAGAGTTAATAAAAAAAAAACGTCCTTGTCCTCTAGCAGTTTCCAACAACTTCTAACCTTATCCTTCCTTATTTATTGCTAAGGAGCTCCTTTGGTCCAAAAAAAAAAAACAAAAAAATATCCTCTCCGTTCAAATGTCCAATTAAAATCCCCCTCACTCACTAATCGTCCCCCCACGTGTATGCGAGGTCATCACCATGAGTAGAATTATCTCATAATCAGGTATACAATTAAATAAAATTACCCAAAATATCCTGCTGACTCGGTGCTATCTAATGACTGCACATTCAGCGCACACAAAACGGCCTCCTGCACACATATAGGCGCACCCAACGACCAACCCGACAGCAAGGTTTAATTTCTATGGTCGGCTAAGCGTTTTATCAAAAAATTGTATAATACCTTAATTATATCTCGTATTTGCACCGGTTGCACAATAAAATAACACCAGGATAACACATCTCTCACAACCACATTATCCGCATGTGAAAGGATACGAGAGATAATAGTGTTAAGAGGAAATACCTCATCTACGACTACGAGTTCGTGTGTGCACTTCTATATGCCTGCAGGATACAGAGCATCGAGGACTATTATATTCCCGAATTAAATATGATAAAACTGTATATGGCCGACAAGGGACGAAGCGAATTCAATTTGACTGCCATTAGCTGAGCAATCTTTCAATTTAGGTCATTCGCAACGCTTCAATTAAACGTCGCGTGAAATCTATTAATTTCGTTTAACTTTCCACACTCTCTGGTGCTCCGAGCCGAAGAAATATAAAGGAACAACTTTACCTGCCGCTTTTTCCCTTCCAAACTCACCTTTTCCATTTTCATTACTCGTCGTCTCCTTAGTCTCTCCTTGAGAATGGAAAACTTTTTTTGTTCCCTCTATTCTATTTCCTTTGAACAAATAAAGTTTTTAACTGAAAACTTTTCACGTGATAGGCGCGCACTGTCCCTCCAGTGGAGAAGCCCTTGTGTACGTTAGTCCTTTTCCGAGGATATACATATATATATCCATATCTCAAGCGGCGTATGTGTATCATCTCGAGCGTCGCGAATTATTTTCCGCAAGAAAAACAAAAAAAAGTTCAAAAAACGGAAAATTTCATATCCTTTCTATGCAATTGCATCGTAAAGTCACCCGAAAATTTTTATGAATAGGCAGAGGTGCAGAGGAATACCAGACTTTTCGTAAGAACACCGCGAGATACAAAAACAAAATTATTTAAGAAAAATTTTTTTTTTTTTTTGGGGAAAAATTCATCCGAAGAATAACAAAGATGAACACTACTGTGAAGGGAATGAATACCGGCAGGAGGTAGCTATCGTCCTGTATGGAATCTTTTTTTTTCAACCCAGTTCGGTCAAAATTAGAGAGGAAAGTTTTTCTATATATTTTCTGAGCTCCCTAGTAGTTTTTTGGTTGTGAGCTAGCTGACATACCGCCTAGTCTCCCACACTCTCACAAACAAATTGAAAAATTTTGTCCTTTTTCGGGTTGCGTTGTGAAAAGAAAAACTTTTATAATTTTATTCAAAGTAACGCGAACACTTCCTCGTTGTTTTTCGTTTTTTTTTTCTGAAATTTTGGGATATGGTAATGGAACTGAGCTCGGTCTCGGGACGAATAGTTGAGCATTGTTAATAGTTGAGCATTGTTATTAGAATGTAAAGTTATCCTGGCGGTGTGGTAGGTTGCGGTTTTTCCCTTCTTTATGGTTAGTTAAAAAATTGATTGTTTTTGGCTTTTGTGGCCGATATCCCGCGTTGTCGTCGCTGTAGATGGACGTCCTTAAAATAAATGAGTGGAAGCTATCATCAGGAGAAGGAATTATTTCCTAATGTTGGTTATATTTCGAGGATTGGTTGTGGGTGGTGGGCGATTTTAATTAGGGCTTGAGTTATGGTCATGTCATGAATGTCAACATCATGGGTTGTTGAGAATCTTTACAGAAAAAGATGTGTCGAGTGACACCTCGGGAACACACTGCGCAAAATCAATGCGCAAGTGCCAGTTAATATTCGATGAAAAGCACTTATAGCATGCCTGTATAAAACACATTGTTGGGTAGTGGTAGCAGAGCTGTTTCTTGAAAGCACCCTGCTAACAACTAAGGTACTCTCCAAAAGACTTAAATTTTGGGCTGGGAAAAACTTACACAACCCAACTAGTTATATCAAAAATAGACTAAAGGGCCGCCCAGAATACGTATCTTATAGCTGAGTAAAAAGTTAAAAACAAGTCAACCCGTAAGTGCTTTAAAATGAGTATCTTCGTGAATCTGTAGCTTGAAGTTGAACAGAGGGCAATAAGATGGCAAGGTATTTAGGATTACATTATCGAATGACATCAGTTTAGGGGTAAGAGGACTAATTGCTATCGCCATCCGCTATTTCTTTAGACTTCGAAGGCTAGTCAACAGTAAGCACTTTTTCAAAGGACGAATTAAGCTCATAATAAAACATTAAGTAACATTGTCGAATTTTTTAGGACATGAACAATAAAATAGGTGATGTAATTTTTGTTGGGCGCCTTTAAGTATAGACTTTTGGTATCAAAGGAGTCTTGAAAAGAAAACCAACCAATCATAAGCTTTATAGGCCACTAGCTGTATCCCGGTGCTGTTCGCTACACACAAAAGGAGGTATGAAAATTATTGTATATGAAATAATCAGCCCTATCATGGTATTCGGTCAGAGAGCCATTTTCTACGCAAAACAAATCCAGTCGGAGACTGAATTTACGTTCATAGTATCAGTTTTCCGAAGGTACATCAACGCTTTCATTTCGCGTCCTCTGGGTAAAATTCCGAGCTACGTCAGGTTTCTCATGCATCAACTCAACCAAGCTATCGTATTATTTGGTGCTTGTTTTTTTCATTTGAATGTTGCTTAAAACACCAGTTTTCAACAAAAAAATCAACACAAACCTTAATAAAAAAAAAATTTTAATATATTTCCGCGACAAACCGTTGTCGGAGACTATCGGAGAAAAATTGACGCGTGGAGAAATGTTCAAAACAGCTGATCGGATCGGAACGATTACCATGAAGCGAAATTCTCTGATTCGTAAAAAGTCGGAGAATTTTTTTTCGGAATGGAAACCATGATAGGGCCGAATATATTCAAATTTGCAGATACCCGCAGGAGCTTTCCGAATTTCGTAAGACCAAATCAATAGTTTAAATAGGTAGATATTCAAGCTCTGATGGAACTGGTGGCATACTGACTGAAACATTGAAAGTGGAAAGATACGACTTGGGAAAGGAGCTCATGCACGATAAATTGAATTTTAGTATCGCGCTAACTATCCACAGAATGGAGGTACTCTGAGCTAAACAGAAGTCCTATAGAAGCATAAATTATGGTCACATAAGGGCTTTAAACAAATTTGAACACTATCAGCCCGATTATGAAAAATCCCGGGGGATTTTTTCTCAAGCATTTTATTTTTCTCGAAAATTATTTCCTCCTATTCTGAATCAACGTGGAACAAATTTTCATTTCGAATCCGGGAGGAGGAATATCTCAAGTTTCGAAATCTGCTGTCCAAAGAATTAAGTGTCATTTTGCGAATTCTGTCAAAAGAATAAAAATTAGTTTTCATAAATTAAAATATATTATACATGTAGGCGTTTTGTGATTGATGTTCGTTGGAAAATTCGAGATAAAATTAATAGGGTCGAAGACAGAATTATGGCGGAGGAATAAGCAGTTATTTAACACCAAAAACCGTCGAAAAGTATCGAACTAAAGGGATTGGAGCTATCCATTGGAATCATCTTAAAACATATATATATATTTATATATCTAATGTAAGTGCAAATACTTATGCGTATACGTAGTTTGGTTTCACATGAAAATTCTTTGCTACGACGATTGTTTTTAAAAATAATTTCCAGAGTGGAAGAAGTTTTTTTTTTTAAATTCATTGCTGCTTTTTGACGTTGTTAATAGACTTAACATTGAAAATAAATGGAATTTGGTCACTAACGAATATAAAACTCACATTTCCATGCGATCGTTTTCCGCTATTTTTTCGACGTTTATGATACCTACTTTTTGCCCAAGGATTTGTTCCCCTTTTTGAAGTTTTTTTTAGGGATAGGGTGAAAGTGAAAAAAATTCTAACGGATTTTTTTTAATGATTGGGTCGTATATGTAGATTATGGAGGAGAAAGTCCACCATTGACCAGGCAGATTCTGGTATTGAAAAGTCCTTAAAACCACCCAAAAATATCAGCTAACAATCAGATACTCCTTATATCTTCACCGAGCATATGAAAGCATGTAAAATGACGTCACATTTCTATAATCCTGGCACATATCTTTGTTTGTATAGAGTGGCGATGAAAATGTATTAAAGATTAAATTTTGTAATGATACCAATTTAGGGATAGGATTATAAATAACTACCGCCACCCACTATTTCTTTAGACCTAGAAGGCTTGTCAAAAGTATGCAATTTTTCAAAGGACAAAAAATACCTAAAATAACAGTATCTAACATATTCGAGTTGATTAGGACGAGATGAACCAGAAAACAGGCGATGCAATCTTTCTTGCGAGCCTTGTATGTGATCTTTGGTGTCGAAGGAGTCTGGGAAAGAAAAGTCAAAGACAAGGTAGAAGTCTACGTGATAACCCTACAAATTAAGAGACGAGGGATCGCCATCTTTCTGGCTTTTATTTCTAAGATGCTTACTATACAGGGTTCGCTTTATGTTTTAGGTGGATATTTTGTTTTCTATTACTTTTAAACTTAATACAATTTTATAACTTTTTTTTATTCATTCATTATATAGTATATATTGTATATTATGTATGGAATATAGTAACGGTCAAGTGGGCGCCACTGGCCGTGGTGCAAAGGCGAGATTTTAGGCATATTTTGCATAACAATTTTGCAGACTTTTAGTGTAATTTTAACAATTTCGGTGTGATTTCAGCAATTTCGTTTCTAATGTTGTCCTTAAGCATCGAGGTTAGGGTTGGTTTGTTGATGTATACATTTTCTTCAAGTACCCCAATAAGACGAAATCGGGAGGCGTCAAATCAGGGGATTTTGGGGTCCAGTCGATATTACTACTTTTTGACATTATTTTGCCGGGAAAATGTCTGGTAAAATTCGCATCGTAGTAATTGTAGCACGAGGTGTATCCACACATGTGTGATATTGTGATTTCTTGTTGGAACCACATGCTTTCCAACATGTACCGATAGCGGTCACTAGTGGTCAGAAAATTGGCCCGACTGCCATTACATTATCAAAATATCACGTAATTTTCTACGCGTACATATGAACAAATAAATTTTTTTAATAATTTCAATACGTGATGCTCCATAAATTGTTATCTAGCATTCTCTTCGACTGTCAAATCCTAACTGACAAGTCTCAACACACAAAAATGGCAACCGAATAAAATGTCCCTGAAACATAAAACGCACCCTGTATTTGGATTGGAAACTCTTTCATCTTTAAGAAAACGTGCAGACTTTGCGTTCATTGCATGTTCTCGAAGAAATTCACCTGAAATTCACCTGAAATTCAAGTCAGAATATCTATGAGACACCGTCGCCCAAAAGACATGGTCGTTACAAACAAGGTGCCTGTTTGTGCTGAACCAAAGTCAAATAGTCTGATATATCTTAATGAAATGTGCATTTCTGACAAGTGTGACTTTTCAAAAATAGACTTAAAAAAATACAAATACAAATTTTGGCCCAAAAGGGTCGTTACTTCGTTCACGAATCTGAATGACAATTTTTTTTGTCAACTAATACCTATTAGTCGGATAATTTGTCAGATCATCGCGAGAGGATGGCCAGTGAAAAATAATTTAGGTGTTGCTACGCCTTTGTATCGAACCTAGACCTTATAAATAGCAGGTTTGTCGCACTAATTATTACGCCACTGAGCCTGTCAAAAGTAAACTGCTATTTAAAAAAATAACTTTCCGTATCTTTTTACCGACTAACAATTTCTTTTCCCAAATTTATTAGTTAAAAAAGGTTTTTTGACGTGAAAACATCTAATCTCTCGTTATACTTATGTAGATATAGTCGGGTGAATATTTTTGAGTGACAAAATGCCGTCAGATTTAAATCGCTTATAACTACAACATTTGTAATGTGAAAACAATGATTGAGCACTCAATCCCAGATATTTCCAAAATGTGTTCCATATACCCTTTGCTGCTTTGAATATCCACTTTTCCTCTCCAATGTAAAAATACAAGTTCCGATACAACAGGGCTGTTATATCGGAGAATCTTAAAAATCCTGCTCCACAGAACGCAAATATCCTTGTTGGGATAATATTCACAAGCAATTCATGATTTTATAGCTTCCAACAACCTACCTTGACAATACCTTTCCACATCAAATTGATGGCCCCTGAGAAGCCGTCAGCACGAGCTCTTCATCTCTACCTGTCATAAATTGTATCTCACATTCACATGCCACGTCGCGGCATAAATTTCTCCAGCCTCCATCATCATTCATTCACCAGCAAGCATCTACCGAGGAGGTTATTCCTCAGCCTGCTCTATAACCAATAAACGTTCATCACCATCCATCCTAATTGAGTGAATTTGGGTCTTAAATTCATTTTTTTTTAAATTTATTGTCAACGTTGTTGTGAATGATTAACGTCCCTGTATACCATTTACCTCGTTCATAGTCCTTCCACTAAGCGACTCATATCTCCCGCATTTCGGTCGATTGCATTCGCAATCCCATTGGTGAATGATGGTAAATGGAAAAGCGTTGTTGGTCACCTCTCATCAGCAGCCAAATGCAATCTACTTGCAAGTTGCATTCGATGCCCCTATTTGGTGGACATGCATGTCCGGGATAGTACAATTCCACGTCAACATGTGACCCTATTCCAGGTCCCACACGTCTTTATGTTTAAATGGCAAACTGTATATTTAACCACCCACAATGCAGATCTGGGATGGTGATTCTGGCCAGCACCTGGACGTCGGGACAGATAAACCACAACTGTTCAATGGACCGATTGATCCGCGAACACCCGTAGACTGCAGTTGCTGGTCTTTAAAATACCAATTCAAGCTAAAAATCGGTGGTGTTCATTAAAATTGGAAAATAAGTCCAAAAAGGGAAAATTGATAAAGGTTCGAGATTCGTTTCGTGGGATTTTGGATTGAAAATGATGGAGCTTTGGGGCCTGTTTACAAATCTGCTTTTACCCATGTCCTGTCCATGTTTCATGGTTGAAAACGCGTCAGTAACAATTAATTTTCGAAACATAATATAAAACAAAATTAGAAAAATTAAAAAATATTTTGAATAACACTAGAATGGAGGTTTCTTGCTATATTCTATTTTTTGAGTTTATGGTGTTTTTGCATTCAGTTTGACTCCCATTTCGAAGGTAATTTGCGTTTGAATATTAAGCGAGAAGGTTAGAATATTACTCACTATCCTATCTCTTGCAAAAGTCTGACAAAAATTCAAGATGAAAACATCATGGGTTCCATTACTTATGATTTTTCAGTAGCCCTCCTCTCGTGATGATTTGACAAATCATCCGAGTAGTATCAATTGACAAGAATAGCTTATCTCAGCTTAGCCGTTCGAAATCGGCCTAAAACAGGAGGTCCCGCTAACATGCATTAATTACGCACCCACCGATTTATTACCTCTAGTTTTAGAAGCAGCTCAGTCTTGTTGAGGCACACTCCTCCGAAACCATCATCATAACGGATGTTTTCCCATAAATTTCGATTTTCGAAAACTTGTATGCTACCTACGTTATCTACTCCAGACCACTTCGCCGGCATCATTTTCTTGCATGGCTGGATCGAAGGAAATTTTTAAAAACTCCACCGTCCAACAGCGGCATCAGACTGGCTGTCAAATAAAATTGGTTTTTATCTCGGGAATATTTTAGTTAAACTTTTTTACTCGCTCCTAATTGCGAAAGTATTGGTTTCATGAGAAAAATCGAAACCTACGGAGAAGTCGGAAAAAGTGGGTCTGATGAATCTGTCCGTCTATTACGGTCTGTCCACGCATCTGGAGGCTAAACGGCTCACCGTATTTCCTATACTTGGATTAACACCCAGATTGCTTTTTGGAATTGGCACACTAGGTCCCGAACAACGGTTTTGTAAAAATCAAATTTTTAAAAAATTCCTCTAACGATTTTGATTACACTTAACATCATTAATAACACTAATATTGGAAACCAAACTGTGTACACAATTTCTTCCAAAAATTACTTGACTAAAGGATTTTGTATATATAGGCCAAATTTTAAAAATCATCAATTTCTAGCTAACCATATGGTTGAACTAAATGAAACTTGGGGACTAAGGTGCCAACACTGAACTTTGCTAAGTTGGCAGCAATAGATGTTCAGTTTCACTTTATGTACTAGTCTTTGTCCAATAAAGAGCTTAAAACTAGTTGCAGTGTTCTTGCTATTCTTTTTAGTAATTCAGATTCATAGGTTTTCACAAAGCTTAATAGCTTAACCAGTATTGTTGTACCAATGCCTCATAATCAGTTTTAACCTAAACGTCTCTATGTTTCAGTTTTGGTCACTTACGGAAAATCTTTATACTCTAAAGCAGCGATTCTCAATCAGTGGTCCGCGGACCACCTGAGCAGTTTAAAATAAATTAAAGAAGACAAGATAATCGGCTGATTCACCTATCCCGTAGGGCTTTATTAGTTTTGATACATAGTCTGCAACATAGAGAAATGATCTAGGTAGATATACCTTAAAGCTGAGTCGATTAACCCTTGCCTCTCTGTCTGCCCGCCCAGCCGGTCCGTCCGTGTCTGCGTATCACCGATTTTAAGGCCTTACATTTTGAGCTAGGATAATGAAATTTGGTATATAGGATCCTTTTCCTAGGCTACAGAACAAGTGTTAACATATTTAAGATCCGCCTACTGCCACGACACCTTTTCAGTAAAACATTGTTTTTGGCCAAACGGTTAAAACTTTTAAAAAAGTATCTAAATAGCGGAAATATGGTCTGAAATATTTGATTGGGTCTTAAGTTTTAAAAAGAGTATACTCGACGACAATAGTCACGCGGTTTAATGACTCAATGCGATTGTTGTACCCAGATGGACTGAAGAAGGAAATGGATGGACTAATGCGCTCATGGTTTGCATATCAAACCAACCGGAGGAACTACAGGAAAGTCGACGTATTTATTAATTTATTTTTTCAAAGCCCATCTAGGATTGTCTTTTTTAATAAGAAGGAACCTGAACTGCCCCCACCTCTACATCCCGTAATTTATTATTATTTAAATAAATAAATAGAATTCCAATAAATGTTCCTATTAACGCAGGGGCACTTGGCTGGTTGCAGCGTCATATTATTTACAGTATTTTGGGGAAAAAATTAGATATTGGTAACTATTCAAATTATTTAAAATTTGCCAAGGAAATAGCAGTCGATTAGGAAATCCGATCGTAACGGGTGATCCAAGTAGAGATACTTTTTTCAATAGCCTTTTTTGACAGATCACGTGTGAGTCGTGTCATGCTGTCATGTTATTTTTGTTTAGTATTGTTTGGCATTTCATAATGGAAACACTTACGCGTGAACAACGTTTACAAATTGTTCAACATTATTATGAAAATTCACGTTCTGTGAGGAATGTGTTTCGTGCACTTCGCTCAACTTATGGTCAACATAATCGGCCTACTGAGCGTACTATTCGCAACACCATCACCCATTTTGAGACCCAGCATTCATTATTGGATAATATTCGACCGAATAGACCACGTCCAGCACGCTGTGAAGAAAATATAGCGGCCGTAGCTGAGAGTGTACACGAAGACCGTAAAGAGTCGATTCGCAGCAACTCGGACTGACGTATGGAACGACTTGGCGCATTTTACGTCAAGATCTTAAATTGAAAGCGTACAAAATACAGCTTGTGCAACAACTGAAGCCGCTCGACCTTCCCAAGCGACATCGCTTCGCTCTATGGGCTCTTGAAAAGTTCCAAGAAGATCCGACGTTTTCGAGGCAAATTTTGTTTAGCGATGAGGCCCATTTCTGGCTCAATGGGTATGTAAACAAACAAAATTGCCGCATTTGGGACGAAGAGCAACCTGAAGAGATTGAAGAACTGCCACTTCATCTAGAAAAAAACAACGGTTTGGTGTGGTTTGTGGGCCGGTGGAATCATCGGTCCATATTTCTTTAAAAATTATGCCGGTGCGAACGTAACCGTCAATGGCGACCGTTATCGTGCCATGATAACCGACTATTTGATGCCTGAAATTGAAGCTCGTGATCTCGGCGACATTTGGTTTCAGCAAGACGGCGCCACTTCCCACACATCGCATCAATCAATGGACTTATTGAGAGAACATTTCGGTGAGCACATAATTTCACGTTTTGGGCAGGTCGATTGGCCACCAAGATCGTGTGATATCACACCGTTAGACTTTTTCCTGTGGGGATATGTAAAGTCAAAAGCTTATGCCGACCAACCCGCTTCGATTCAGGCCTTGGAGGAAAACATCACGCGTGTCTTTCGCCAGTTAACAGTCGAAATGCTCGAACGAGTGATCGAAAATTGGACTCAACGGATGGACCATCTGCGACGTAGCAACGGCCAACATTTGATAGACATAATCTTCAAAAAATAAATGCCAAAGAATGTTCTTTCAAATGATAATAAACATTCTCCATTAAGTTTGAATTTTCTGTGTTTTTTTCTTTAAAAAAGTAGGGAACCTCGAAATGGATCACGCTTTATTTGGAAAAAAACAAAAAGGGTCAATCGCAAAAGACGTTCTTAAAAAAAATCAAAGCGGTTTTTGCTGTAGAGAGCTCATTTTAGTCTCTTCCTAGGGAAAATAGCAGTCGTCAAAAAAGCATTTCCTCACGGCTGTTCAATTTGGAAAAACACAAAAAGGGTCAATCGCAAGAGACGTTCTTCAAAAAATCAAAGCGGTTTTTGCTGTGGAGAGCATCTTTTAGTCTCTTCATAGGGAAAATAGCAGTCTTCACAATAGCAGTCCTCTAAATAGCAATTCCTCATGGCTGTTCAATTTGGAAAAAAAACAAAAAGGGTCAATCGCAAAAGATGTTCTTAAAGAAATCAAAGCGGTTTTTGCTGAAGAGAGCTCCTTTTAGTCTCTTCTTAGGGAAAATAGCAGTCCTCACAATAGCAGTCCTCTAAATAGCAATTCCTCACGGCTGTTCAATTTGGAAAAAAACCAAAAGGGTCAATCGCGAAAGACGTTTTTAAATAAATCAAAGCGGTTTTTGCAGTAGAGAGCTACTTTTAGTCTCTTCTTAGGGAAAATAGCAGTCCTCACATTAGCAGTCCTCAATATTGTAATTTTTTAATAAAATCCTTTTTTTCCTATTTGGTATGTTTTACTTTCCACAAAATCCAATCCGCGGTTATAATTATTTTTTTTTATATTTAAAATAATATTTTGTTATCTTGTTTTAAACGTTAAATGAAACCTGGTCGGTGTACAGCGTATAGGCGTCTGAAAAAAAAATTCAGCTTTCAATTCGGCGTGAAAGTAAAAGCTATTAATCTACACGACATCTTTTATGAAGTTATTTGCGAATATTGTTTCGCCTTCTCTGAAGAAACAATGGTCCGACGGGACGATGGCTTTGGCACAAACGATGTCCCAAACAGTCACTTTTTGGTGATGCAATGGTGTTTCATGTATCACGTGTTGATTCTCCGTTTCCCAAACGCGGAAATTTCGCTTGTTAACGCCAGAGATGGTGAAATGGGCCTCTTCGGTTATCAATGTTTGCTTCAAAAAATCTGGTTGTATTAACCATTTGAGCGACTGTTTGGCCGTATTCCAAGCGACGAGGGCGGTCTGTCGGTCGACCGAATTATTATTATGAATATGAATTATTCTGTAAAAATTAGTCACGATAATTCCAAGATCTTAAGAAGTACTCCGTTCCATTAATTGTCGAAGATTTTCTGCATCTGTTTACTTCACAAATATCCAAAGAAAACTGACAAAACTTTTATAGCATCCTCACAATTCTTGACGAATAAAATATATTTCGCCGATTACCCTCTGATTTAGCAAGATAATCACTTACCCGCGAAGAAATTTAATTAGCAAAGCTAACAGGCCAAGTTGTGATAGTACATTCTCCACTCATATATGTCAGATAAATAAAATTTAGCACACCATTTTGGAACCCCCCGTTGATGCCCTTTTTCTCAAGCAATGGACTAGTTTACATATTACAACTTTTCAAATAAACAAAACCAAGCTTTTCTTTCTCATTCAGCCCCTCACTTGTCACAATCACTGGCAGTGTCGCCATGTTAACTTAACCGATGGCCTACCCAGCTTCGTCAGTAACAGCTACTGTAGGCATATCGTCAATTCTCCAGCCAAGTTATCCACTGTGTCCCCTTCGTATAGGAATGTTCTGAATACATTGTTAGCTGTAATTCATACAAGGACAATGCCTTTACAACAAACAGTGTATTTATGATGTATGCACTCGGGCACTGCAACTGACGACTGTTTGGGTTTGCCATGGCTGCGCCAGGATTCCCTTCATTCACGTTGTCCTCATTTCTAACAGTTAACATCATCCACAGTATATGGAGTAGCTTCAACCGCACAATGTCATTGCCTGCAAGTGTGCCTATAGCCTAGTTTGAATATTTACAACAAATACTTTCTAAAACGATTCCTGTTGCGGAAGTGGAATTGCTTTTGTGGTGTTTTTTTTGTTTTGTCACTGTAGCAAGTATTGGTTTTGTTAAAAAAATAAAATAAAAAAAAATACCAAACGAGGGACTGGGGACCCCTTGAAAGGGAACTACGTCAAATATGTCTGCATGTCTGTCAGAGGCTAAGCAAGTAGTTGTTTGCTGCTTGCTGACTCGACTTTAAATTAATTCGAAAAAATGGCTTTAGTGGTTTTTAATATACTCGATGTAACCTATTCATTATGTGAAAAGTACGGAAGGTACAGGACGAAATAAAAACTGACAATTTGTGTAAAACTTAGATTATACAAATTCTATGTACTGAATTTGAGAAAAATGTATGGAAAGCCATGAGTGTCAAAAACTAGCTAACGATTTTGAGCAGAAGACCGCAAAATCATGTACGTCCTAACAATCGTAAGATCGACATTTCAATATTTTGAAAGCAATTTAAAAATTCTTTAAAATTTTTCACTATTTGGTAATATTTGGTAATAAATTGAACATGGAGTGTCGAGCAAGAAAGTACGACCCAGTCGTAAACCCACCCTAGCTTTTTATCCCTTACTAGGAGATTTTGGGCACATGTGAATCAACGGTCCGATGTATAGTCAGGTTACTTATTTATTACGCTTCTTCAATGCTAACGTTTGATGGTAACGTATTTTGAGGTTATTTACATGTAACCAACAAAATACTGATAGAGGATTTATAAACTTTAAAGCTGAGCTTCAGGCCGACAGGTGTCCGTTGCAATACTTTAGTCATTAAAAAAAAATTATTTTTATCATCGTGTGGGTGTAGAAGCCTAGTGGTAAGAGCATTGAACTACTAAGCATGGGTCCCTGGTTTAAATCTCTAAAGTAACAACACCTGTTTGTTTCCACTGACCCACCTCTTGTGAAAGTCTGAAAAACGTCCAAAATTATCAAACTGTCAAGAGAAGCTTCTCAAGTTTGCTATTCGCTGTCGTTCTTTATGGCAAAAACAAACTTTACACGCATTAATAAAACCAGAAGCTGGATTTGGGGGCCTGTTTGGACCGTTATTGCCAGATTTTTAATTTTTGGTTCAAAGCGAAGTTTCTAACCGGCAGGTTTCCGTTGCAACACTTTTGTCACCATGCATCATAAAGCTGATTATTGAAAGATTCCCATAAAGCTATAATATGCGGCGCTAAAGATGATAAATAGGTGGGTGGTATCGATTTGACATATGCCAATACACAGCATGTATTGATTCTATTTTCAGACCATAGAAACCAAGGATCACTAGGCCCAATAAAACCTATACACCAGGTTAGACAAGCCTGGAGATCGTCGCTGTCTTAGACAACTTCATAAAATAATGGAACATAGGGACGCAGTGAATTAATTGAAACGGTTATGATTTAATAAACCTGATCATAATCCCATTGATAGGTGTAGCAGTTGTCTCCTTCAGTTTAATGTCATAACCATGCTGTCATTGTCTGATAGTTAAATGGTATTAAGATATTGATGCCTTTCATAATAATACAACAAGAATTTCTACCTTCTGCTTATAATGGTCCTTCTTTCCTTTTTAGAGATCGGGACATAGATCGTCCTTACAATGATTGAAAATTGATTTGGTGATTATTATTCTCCACAACTCATCTTCTTCTGTTGAATAGCTGGATAGCTAAGTTATTATGACCTGCGGCTTTGATCGAGTTCAGTCTTGCTGCAGTTCATATAACAATGTTCCGACCTCGTAATGTATTGGCCAGAGGGATGTATCCAATGTAATACGTTCTTGCTTTAGATGTAAAAGAAGATATCAAGCAATTAGCTACTAGCGGTTGAATTAATGCATTAATATAAGTGGTAGGATAGTGGTGTGTTATTAAGGTAAGCAATCCTCAAATAAGCAACCCTCCGAACTGCGTCAATTAAAGATGCCTAAATCTCCTAAACATTGCCTACAAGATCCTATCTCCCGCAGTGGGTTAACGGCTTAATTCTATCACGAACCCTATCATTGGTCCCTATTATGTGGTTTTAAGGAAAGTCCACAACTAATCAAATCGTCACACTTTGGAAGATCCTAAAAATACCCAAAATCGATACCAACCACCTATTCATCGATTTCAAAGCCGCATACGATAGCAGTTAGGAGCCTAACTATACAGAAATTTGTTTAGTTTAAGTATTCCGCACAAACTCGTTATTATTAAAATTCCTGCTGCTGCATCAGGGTAAGCATTCAACAAATATTATTCATTGGTCTCTCTCACCGAACCGTGACTTAAAAAAAATCCAAAGAAATAAGTCTGGAGCCGTCAAATCGAGCTACAATAGATGGCCCTACACTGTTTATGCGGTTGCGCGTCCTAATATAGCCACATTTCCTCCAAACCCGATTTATCAGTGATATTCCCACCCGTTCGAGGGGTAGTACGGTGCCTATCGCCGACTCTCTTGTTTCGTATTGCTTTAGTTTTATCGAGGCAAAAGGCTTAACGCCTGCGTCTGATGGTTTATCCCGTAAAAATTAGTCACGATAATTCCGCGATCTTGAGAAGTTTTGGGTTCCATTACTTGTCCAAGTTTTTGCAGCACCTGTCTACTTCCCAAATATCCAAGGAAAACTGGTAGTTGTCGCCATTTGCAAAATTTTTTGTAACATCTTTTGACGGCTAGATACATTTTGGGTCACCAAAAAATCATTCTTTTAGTTTAAAATCTGCTGGTCTAAGCCTTTTGCTAAAAAGTCCAAACAAGTGATTATGCCACCTAGAGTACCAAATGAGTTTTTAGAGAGTTGAAATTGTAAATTAGACTGTGACAGCCAAGCCCACTTCGAACATAGATAAATAAACCCAAAATAAGCCTAAGATGTCATTCCAATAGCACTACATTCATATTTCGAGAAATTTAATGATGATTTGAACAACTGAAGGTTTCTCAGACTTATAACATATCTTTCTCCGTTTATAGTTGATAGGGGAAATAATGATCCACCTTAGGATTTAGTAAGCTTTAACGTCGATATTCGTTTTTCATCGGCTGATGGAGGTTAAACACCTTTATTCATAGGCAATCAAAAAAAATCGTCCAACACAGCTTCTACAAATACCTACTCTGAAAATATCGTCATCTCCTAACATGGCTAAAAGGCTATTCTAAGAAAAGATTGGGCAAACAAAAGAAATCAAAAGTACATCACTAAAGAGCCATGCAAGCTGTGGCGCATATGACGCTTATCACGGATTACGACTTCACGAGCAGACATTTAAGCGACTTGACCGTAAATGCAAACACATTTCTGCACAGCATCAGACAACGTGGCTTTACTTTATCTGACACCGAAGCATATAACATGTTCGCATTGGAAATCAGCTAACGTATGTTTTTTATGCGAGCTTCTCATCCATGGAAGCCATCCATCAACCGTCAGAGTAAGTGGCATGCATACTTTGTCTTTCTCGCCAGGGACAACGGACGCCACGCGGCATCAGTCGCTCGGCTCCCAGCGAAACCCTTCATCTTTCTTTAGCTTATATTTAGCCCCTAAATCCGTCAGAAATGTTTGTGTCAGAAATTGCCAAAGCCCTAGCTCGAAAACGACCTACAGAACGTTAATCAATTGAGAAGGAGAAGGGATCATTTTATGAGGGAACATTTCGGTGTGAATTTTTTTGGAATCTTTTGAAATCTCCGTGGTGTACGGATTTCTTCAATTTTACCCATGGTATCCTTAGAAGTGGGAGAAAATCGGGCAAGGCAACAAATGAGTTCCACAAAAGGTAGAAAAGCTATCTGGCTAAATAAAATAAAAACAAAGAGAACGAAAAATACGCTTAATAAATTATAAATGAACCCAAAAACATATAAATACATAAGGAGGTGGGCGTGGCTGTCACTGTTTTTTTTTTGAATAAAAATTAAAATTAAAAATTATTTGAATAAAAAAAATAAATAAAATTAAAAAAAAAAGTGGCTTTTACATTGTGTGGACTTATTTTAGTCAACTTATAAAAATATCACTAATCACATTTTTTTTAAATATAAAATCCGGCAGATATCCCCGTTGCAATACGAGCTGGATGTTCCTAGATCGACAGTCTTTCTCGTCTTTGTATTTCTTTCGGCGGCAGCTTTCTTAGATGCAAATCATCTATTCAATAGCTTACCTTTAAGCCTTTCCTAGGGCATACACTAAAATGTAAAAATTCGTAGCCAAACCTAACAACATGAATGTGGATGCCTTTTGAAGCTTTTTTTGTTCTTTCTGTTATCCGTCAGGGTCAAAAAACCAAATAGAATCGGTACCTAAAAAAATTTAATATCTGGCAATAACCGTCCATACAGATTCTCAAACCTTGCTTCTCCATTAATTTTTTTATTTTCCCCATAAAGAATGGGATCTCCTGTTTAACGCCGACTCCGAAAGGCGAATTTGAGAAGCTCCTCATGACAGTGTTGCTCTTATATGTGTGTCAGACATTCGCAAGAGGGGACAGTGGAAAATATTATCGAGATTTGAACTAGGGAACCCGATATTAGTAGTCCAATACCTTTCCTTAATCCCCACGGTGAGTATTTAGGGTAATGGCAACTTTTTCTCACAACCATTCATGTGTGAGGACCTCTTGTTTAATGTCGAAACCGAACGGCTAAGTTGAGATAAGGTTTTTTGGCAATTGATACTACTCGGATGTGTTGTCAGATCATAAAAATAAATTATCTGGGATACTAAGCTTAAGACTAAGCTTAGTATATTTACGAGAAAATATCGACTGAAAATTTTAGCAATTTTTTTTTCACCGTCCTCGCACTGCGGCACCTTATCCTTTTCCCAGACAGTAGCGGAAAATCTCTCAAGATGGTGTAAATTCTTAAATTCTAGATAGGCTGCACGTGAACATGATCTGCTCTGACATATTCGGACTACAGATGATCTAGAAATTGTATCGGTTAGTCAACTCCCTTGTACGGAGTTGGTCGGTAGTGATTAATAAATTCCATAGTGGATGTTGAAAAAATCTTCCCTGCATCCTAGCGGTCATCCTTTTCCCAGGTGGCAGCGGAAAATGCCTCAAGATGGAATAAACGTTAGCCTTTACAATACTAGTTACGCTGGAAATAAATATGAGCTGCTTTGACATATTCAGACAACAGAGAATCTAGGCCTACCGGATCGTCGAGATAATATATTGAAACTTGCCCACCAAGTCGGGGGTGGTGTTATGGCTGTTCCTAAAAACTACTACAAATCCCTTATATGCGACTGCCGTGTTTCATGACGGTCTCAGTGGCACGATGGCTAGTGCGATGAACTGTCGCGCAGAATATCTGGGTTCGATTCCCAGCCGTAGGAACACCTAAATGATTTTTCATTGTACCTCCTCTCGTGATGATTTGACAAATCATCCGAGTAGTTTCAAATGTCATGAAAAGCTTATCTCATCTAAGTCGCTCAGATTGTGCATAAAACAGGAGGTCCCGCCATCGTGCAAGAATTACACACGCATACATGAATGGTTGTGAGAAAGCTCGGCCGTCGGTACTAACGAGCCTGTTGCTCCAAAAATTTGTTTAATTTTTCGTTGTCTCTAACGCAGAGGCGACCCATTCCATTGTTATTTTGATGGTAAAGTTCAAATTGCCGAGCAAGTGCTGCTGGAATGCCGAAAGTATAAAGCTGTCGTATATGCTATCGACAAATGAAGCATGAGAAACTGCCAATAGCATCATTGCAAATATAATGGAAGATCGGAGGCGGGAAAACAAAAAGAGGCCACAAGAGTACGAAAATACAGGTCAATAAGAGAAAGACATGATGTCAACACCTGCCATATGAAGGAATGCCTTGACAGGCGGTACCGTAGGCATTTACATGACAGAATAGGGGGTGTTTTAGCCACGTATACATGTTCTAACATGGCGTCTGGCATATCTCGTAGCACAGGCCACAGAGTATCCATAAAGTATTTCACCTCTCCAGCGCAAACAAAAAAAAGTTTTTCCTCTCCATTACAATTGACAGAAACTTAAGACCAACGCACATCGGGATCTCCTCTTTTCTTCTTTCCAAATTTCCTTAATGCCCGCGCTTGGCCAAAACACTATTACATCGTAGTGCAACAACGATGTAAACGTATTTCTAGCTTAAGTCTGAAATTCCTTCATGGCCTGAAGAAGGAACCACCAAAGAATATTTAAAAATCATGTAAGACACTGATGAAATACGCATTAAAATCATATTGCCTAATTTTAACGCCAATGTTAAGAATAGAAAACATCTTAAGCACTATACCGTCTGAAAAAAAGCCTACGAGCCTCCACGTATGGAAACGTGCTAAAATGTTACCCAGCGCACAGTTTGTTTAAGATACATGTCAGTATCTGGCTTATCATGGGTATATCCAACACGACACAATAAAAATACTATGAGAAACTTAGATCTAGAAGGATGTTTGCAACATAGAATAATGACAATACGGCACTACTTACTTTTCAGAAGACGATCAATCAACTGGATCGCAAAAACAGAAATCCACCTCAACAAACTAACGATGATCTTAAAAGTCTTTTGTTTCAACTGTTATAACTCAATCGTTCGGGTTTGGTATAAAATTTTAGGTTTTCCTAATCTGATCATCAAATTTATGATAAGAAATGTAGAACCGCCCACAGCTCCGCTTGTCGGTTTCCCATTAAAAAAAAATATTGAAATTCAAATCCTCTCCACATAGTCAAATCCCAAGCTCTTCCAGAAATATTTTCATACTTCTATTCCCTTTAAAAGTTTCAACCTGACATACCAATAAGTTCCCATGTTTCCTTGCCCACATAAAGATACACCACTTGTACTTACTAGTATAAGACTCACTTAAAACACAAAACCTAAGAGAATTTAAAATTACTAAGCATCGGACTTATTTATGCTCTTCTACACAAAAGGCTATATTTTGAGAGACAATTCTAACAACACACCTTGCACACGCAAACCCTGCGAATGCCTCCAACCTCCACAGGCGACTTGCACACAAGCAACAGGTGTGAATGTCCTTCTAAACTATAAAAATGGTTCACTTTGTTAGCGCATGCACATGTGCATGTCTCAAAGGAATTGAACTCGAGAGTTGTTTTGTTTTCTCTATCAGGTGTACTTCCTTGTATTCGCCTTGTCTTCTTTCAATTTTATTGCGAAACTTAAGAGACTGTTAAGCTAAAGCTATTAGGCAGAGCTACCTGAACTTAACCAACAAACACAAACACCTGAGCTCAAATCGTATTTTCTGCTTTGGAAAACGGAGAGAAGTTGACTAACCCCCGTCCGCACCCACCTACACCCATAAAAATGCACACAGGACATGACTATGCATCGTAATTCAGATTGCAAAATGTAGCTTTATCCTTTGTTTTAAGGAAACAACAAAAATTTATATATATCCCACCCCTGAACAGGAGCAAAGCAATAAAAGAAATTTCGCAAAATAATAAAAAAAAAACACACAGGACGACCGCATTTGAGAAATTATCCAAAGAATTAAAGGTTCACCGGCCCTAAGATGCAAATAAATTGAGCACCTTAAACAAGCACCACTGGGTTTGGTATACTCGATATGAACTGCAGGTTCGTGCTGAAATACCATAACATGGTCATCGTATCAAAGACTTATTTAGCCTCATCCTGGATGAAGGGTTGGCAGTGCAAAACCTTCCGAGGTGAGTTTGTAAATTCACTCGCATTCGTCTTGTTGAGGCGTTTGGTGGAGGAAATGCTCAAGTAGGGCGGTTGTTTTTTTTATATCCTTCTTGCATGCAAAATTTCAGTTTAAATGTTGCACATGGAGCGAAATTTTCAAGTTGATGATTGAAGTGTCAAGAAATTCAAATCCAATTTGCTGGATGGAAATGTTATGCTTCTGTTGGATGTTATCCTTAAGCTGTTGCTGTTATGGGGCTTTTATTAGGAGAGGTGATTTTAAAACCGCTTATAAAAATTCTACAGGATTATGTAAATTTCTCGATGTTGGATATTGAGGGAAGGAGCGGCAGCTCCTTATCGGCATATATTTCGCCAAGCTAAATGTTGGAAATGTGAGGAGAGGTCTTTGGTATATAGCCATTTTATACCTGTCCCATCCAAACGAATATGCCTTGCTAAACAATTAGGAACATACAATGCCTTGCAAGTAGCAAGCACCGGGATATCCCTCGGAGTTGAGTTCTCGATAAACTTCTCAACAACGTGAGCAAAATAATTGCTACGAAACAATCTTGGACCTTGGAAAAGACTGATGACCGTAGTAAATGAAGTTCGACAACGACAAGAACATGAAATGTTAGAGTCCTTAACAGACAGGTTGCATTCTTAAAACTAACGGAGGCTCTAAGCTGCTGAATAGAAGACATTACTGACATTCGGGAAATTTGATATGAAAAGCGGGACAAACAAACGATGCCACACTTACTACGGACTGTTATATATTGAGCACAATCAACTATTTGGATGATGAATTGCAATAAGCGACAGTCTTAGGCACGATGTATTATGCTGCGATGATGCGAATCAACGATTGAGACTTACATATTTGACTTCACTGCGGACCGTAACGAAACTATGCAAGCATACGATTTCTTCCTTTTTAAATCCCTAGGGGAACTGGTAGTCTTCTGATCGACAGATGATCATGCAAAAACCTGCTCATCCCTTAATTATTAGACTGCTCTCATACCACCACGAAATGAAACTATGAAAAGCAAATCTTTACCTTCTTGAGGTTTTCCTGATCAGTCAGAATGACATTCTGATAAACGAAAGGCACAGATTCAGTGACTTGGATGCCTAAACATATCGACATGCGAACTACATCGATTTGGGACCAGCTCGTAACATTATTTATGATGGAGCATTGAATATAACGAATCCAAGAGGGCTGAACATTATCGGATACGCTGACGACATCGAAGTGGTAGCAGTGGCCAAAAGCATAGAGGAAGTGACGCACCACTGCAACAACACTATCAAAGATGTAAGGATATGGCTCAGCTCGTCAGGATTGAAACTAGCGGACCATAAAACATTCTCATTAGCAGCCGTAAAAAAGTTGAGCGCTTAAGACTTAAAGTGGGAGAGCACATAATCGAGTCAAAGACCTACATAATGCCTAGGGGTGCTCCTAGACCACAGGCTTAACTTCAGAAAACACCTAAGGCACACGAGTGAGAAAGCCAGCCGAGTAGTAAAGGAATATCAAGGCTCATGTCGAATATTGGAGGACCGAGGCAGCAAATTAGAAATCTGCTTGCAACCGTAAGCAAATCCATCCTCATGTACGCAGCCCCCATATGGGCCTCAGCCACATGTACTTAGTCATACATGAGGATGAAAAACTCTGTACACAGAAGAGCTGTATCTGGGGATGCAATAAGTGTGTTGGCGTTGAGAATGCCTATCGTGAAAATCTCAGCGCCAATATACAATAACAAACACAGAGATACCTTCCACTAAAGAAGCCGCTGAAATGGAATGGCAAAGACAATGGAACACAACACCAAACGGAAGATGGACGCACAAACTACTGCCAAACATCGAAGAGTGGAAGAAGAGAAAGCACGGTGAAATAAATTTCTACTTAACCCAATTCCTAATGCGGGACACGGGAGTTTCCGGGAATGCCTATCTAGGCTTAGGCTTGCCAATGATCCATTCTGTCGACATTGTGATGGTAAAGTCCAAAATGCCGAGCACGTGCTTGGAATGCCGAAAGTATGAAGCTGCGATAAAGGCGCTGGAAAGCGAAATAGGCGGGATAGTAACCCCACGAAGTCTCATATCGTATATGCTATCGACAAACTGCCAACACCATCTTTGAGAATATAATGGAAGATCTGATGTTGGAATACCGAAAGTATGAAGCTGCGAGAAAGGCGTTAGAAAGCGAAATGGACGGACAGTAACCCCACGAAGTCTCATATCGTATATGCTATCGACAAACTGCCAACACCATCATTGAAAATATAATCGAAGATCTGATGCGGGATCACCAAACAAGACCACAAGATGGCAAAAAGCCAGGTAAATAAGAGGAAAAGACACGATGTCAACACCTGCCCTATGAAGGAATGCCTTGACAGGCATTTCACCCCTCCAGCGCAACAAAAAAAAAAAAAAGAAATCTACATGGATTTGCGAATCCTTCAATTACTCGACTCATCTTATATGACCAGCAAACCAAAGGTAGCATTGTCAACAAGCCATAAGAATGCCCTCAATCCAATTATTGATTTTTGTTTTGCGATGCCCGGGAAGAAACTATTAGGCTGATTCGAAAAGCCGACGGATGATCCAAAAATGAATGAACAATGCAAAGCTGCATTGTAGGCGATAGTGAGCACAATATAGTCCCCGTTGAGCTTTGTAGACACATGAGAGGAAAAGAACAGCATAACAGGAAAAATGTCCGTAAGTGTCGGACAGAATTCAGTGAAAGGGTTACAAGAAAAATCGTAGTTGTATCTCATAATTGATGCATAGAATATTTTTTGCAAACGTAGATGACCACCTTCGGACATACATAAGTCTTCTCAACATCTTCCAAGCTAATCTTTCTGCCGTAATATGCGAATTCCTGTAAACGTGCACCAAAAAAATAATCGGAAACCATCAGAGTGGTTTCAGGTCAGAAAATTCTAAAAGACATCAAATTGTCACATTTCCAGAGTTTCTTAAGAAATCCAAATCAACATCCACCCACAGAAATCATCATGTTCAAAGCCACACCGCAATTATATGGACCCATGGTTAGTCTATATGTATATCGTTCGAACTTTTCCAAACTCCGGGTATTCAAGAAAACAAAGGAGGATTCCCACTTCTAAATAAAACCCAAACTTGTCGAAACTCCTGGTATTCAAGAAAACGAATCAAGGACGAAGATTATCTTACCAATATATTCCAAACCAAACAGAATTGAGACATGATAACGCGCTGTCATATAATATCTTCGACCATGTCCTTAAGATGGTTGTGAAAAACTGTAGAGACACCACCATGGTCAAGATCTTTCATTATTGTGTATAACTCCTGGGATTCTTTGACGATATTGACATAAATCTTGGAAGTCAAGGAGACGTCGATCGCGTTTGCAAGTAAGGAGAAGCAGCCCAAGACCATATATATGCTGTCCATACATCAGCCAAAAAAACACAAACATAACATTGAGACACTTGCACGAAGACATTTGTTCAACTAACAACAACTATCCGGGGATTTCCTCACATCTTTTGGGCAGCTATTCACTGGTTAGTTAAATAAATGAGCTCGCGCAAGTGGACATAAGAGACAATGTTCCCTTTGGCTCAGTCTGATTATGACACCTTGTTAGAACCTTTAAGAAGAACACTCTTGCCAGTTTTTTTTTTGGGCCAAGAAAGTAGTTGATATTAGGTCTGTTCCCGTACAAAATAATGTTTACTGATTCTTGCTGACTTTTACTGATTTTTACTTATTGCCGTTCCTGTACGCAAAAATAAGTAAAAGAGCCAGCTCACGAGAGAACAAAAAACTACCCCTCCATAAAAATCTGTAAAAAAAATTTACTGCAGAAATTTCTGTTGGTAAAAATCAGTAAACTGTCAGTTGGTATCTAAAAGCTTGTTTTGACAGGTGATTTATGTCATTTGTTCTTTAAAAGGCATAAAAATTATATAATTTTACGGTTTTTTACTTAAACGCGTTCCCGTACTTTTTTGTAATTTTGTCTCCTTCTGAGATAATTTACCCCCACTTCAAGAAATTTGAGAATTCACTAATTTTTACTGAAAAAGTACGGGAACAGACCTATTTACAGCGTTTTAGTAGAACTAATCAGGAAATCTAAATCTGGGCTGAAGCATGAATATATCAAAAGCGGTTGAAGACATTTCTGGAACGCAAAATTCTTTAATAAAACCGTAGATCCTGATTGCTCTGATTGGACTTGATGTCAAATATTAAACGATAAAATTAATGAGATATATACTTGGTAAAGAATTAGGAGTTCAAAATGGAATCGATATCCATTTAGAATGGATCGACATTAATGCTCCGTCCACAGTCTTCGATTCCCAGCCAAATGGTTGATGCAGTAGAAGGAAACTTTTTCATAAGTGACGCGAACAAGACGCACCTAATCTGAACTAAATAGAAGGTATTTATCCAAGAACTGTGGAGGCGTGATGAATCAAGCCAAGGAATTTATTTAATGTATCCTAGCATCAAAATAACTGCAATTCAAATGTTTACCAACTTAATAGTTATAAATGAAAGAATCAAAGGACAATAATACTGCATACGCAGTCTTTGAGTCCCAGTCAGATGTTGAACCAATAGAAAGCTATAAGAATCCTCCAATTTCTGCATGCCCACAATATAGTCGATGAGAATTCTAGCCCTTATTGGAACTAATAAGGAGATTTTGTTTAACACCCACCAGGTCTGCGCTGAAGCATGAATATATCAAAAGCGTATTAAGAAATCCTTGAAATGGTAAATTCTTCTAAAAATGTTCGGGCCTCCTTTGCGAAGATGGGCTTTCAAGGCAAAACTGGAATGCAAAATGAATTGAGACTAATGTTGCAGCCGCGTCTTTGATTTCTAGAAAGATGGTTCGTGTAGGAGAAGAAAATTTTGTCTTAAGTGGCGCAATAGAAAGCTATAAGAGAACTCCAATTTCTTAGGTCCAACAATGTCGTGAATAATTAAAGCCTTTGCTAGAACTAATAAGCCGATTTTTATTTTAACACACACATTATCCCAATCTGTGCTAAACCACGAATCTTTCAAACGACGATGAAGATATCCTTAAAACTCTTCGAAAAGCCATTGGCCTCGTTTGCGATGATGGGCTTTCAAGGCAAATATTCAACGAAAATCTTTACGAACCATGGTGTTCAGAATGAATGCACACTAATGTTGCTGCCGCGTCTTCGATATCCAGGAAGATGGTTGATGTCGCACCAAAAAACCTTTTCGTAACAATCACGCACAAGACGAGACTGACCCGAACTGAATAATAGATCGCAACGGAACGCAATTAGACAAGAACTGTGCTGTCAGGAGACACATGATGTGTGAGGACAATTAATAACCAATTATTCACAGAATGATCTACTAAATAACTAATAAACGCGGTTGTAACCTCCATTTATTTTGTTCCGTAAAGAAAACTGACTTCCGATTGGAACTGTCTTTTGTTTAGGAAAATGTTCCGAACATATACCTCGATAGGGCTAATTATTGTAATCAAGAGAATGAATGGACATCAATGCTGCAGCCGAAGTCTAGAAGAAAACCTAAGTTCCACGCACAAGACCCAACTGACCTGGTTCTGAAATAGAATCTGAATTAGAACCTAAAATGGAAGATAGCTAGTCAAAGACTGTGCTGTATGTAGATAAAGGCACGATGGGTGAGATCAAGGGTTTTAATTTATGTAAACCTAGCACCAATATAATTGAAAACCAATTTTAAACTAATGGGTATATAATAACCGAATAGAATGTCCTATTTTAGAATATTTTGTCACCAAGAGAATGAATCGACAGAAATGCTGCAGTCGCAATGTTCTTTCCAAGAAGATGGATGATGCAGTAGAAGAAAACCTTGTCGCAAGTGCCAAGTACATAATGAAATCAATCGGGTTCCAGTTATTTAAGGACTGCCCTGACTGCAGAGAATGATGAGTCAGCCTAACTAGCATATCTTACGTCATCTTTCATGTGAGAACTTCTGTAAAACCTAGCAGCATATCAAATGCAAATAAAATGCTACCAATTATTAAATCAACAGACTATTGTTCTAATCAAGAGAATGAAACAGAATTTTACACAGGTACCCCCGTATTAATAAACGCTGATTAGCTAATCAATGGCTAACATGACAGTTTTCCCCATAAAAAATACTCGTACACATGTCGAACGTTTTTTACTGATTAGCTTATCAGCGTTTATTAATAAGGGAGTGAGTAACTAACCAGTGACTTACTTTTGACATTTGGGCGAGTATTTCTAATGGGAAAAGCTGTCATTGATTAGCTTATCAGCGTTTTTTTAATACAGGGTACTATGTAGAGTATATAGGGCTGCCCAGAATACGTATCTGTAGCTAATGCTTGTAGCTGAGTAAAAAGTTAAAAATAAGGCGGTACCTAAGCGCTTCGTGAATCTGTAGCTTGAAGTTGAATAGAGGGCTAATTCATGCAAGAAATGTATCTCCCTTTTGACAGCGATGCAAGACACAAGCTACAGATATGCATTCTGAGCATGCATTTCTACTGATCTGTTTAATTTTGATCTTATCAGGCATATCTCGAATAAATTTTCCCTTGTCAGCAATGTAAATCAGATTGCAGTTTCCCGGGAAAATTTATTCTCTATAGGCCTGTATATTTCACTTCACTTCTCAAATGTAAATTTAAGGTTTTACACTGGCAAATAATCTTATCCCACATTAAATGAAAAAAAATTGAATACCCATTCACAACCAAACAATTTCCGGAAACACTTGAAACAACCATCCGAACTATGCTAACTTATAACTAAATGATAAAACAATTAATTAAAAAACTCCAAAAAAAACAACAACCCAACCCCACGATTAAAACTTTGACAGCTCTACCTTGCCTTTGTTGGTATGTAGGTAATGGCCGACTGTTGGTAACACAGTTCGTCTAAAATTTTCTTCAAATAAAATTTTCACAAATAATTTCCAAATAATTGCACACAGTGTCACTGATAATAAATAAAAATTCGATGGAAAAAATATGTGCGCAGATGATATCATCATTATTTGGTAATGAAAAATCAACACAATTACTCACCAATTAAACAAAAATTCTGACCATGCCTGGACATAAATTCACACAGCGGGAACTAATGATGTTTTCTCATTAAAATTTCACAATCCTACTGTCAGCACTCGGTACCCGATTATGTGGGCGTATACACAATTAAATTAGGAAATACTTTTGAAGAAATCAAAACGAAAACACCTAAAACAAAAAAATCAGCGAAAAAAAAAAGAATTCGTGAAAAATAATTACCTGCACAGGGCATTACATCGCACTCAACCAAACATTGGAGAATAATAAAACTAGAGCGAGTGCGTGTTCTTTCAGAAGCTTCTCCTGGTCCTTGGCTATTGAGTTCAAACCGCATTTCTTCGTTCGTATGGTTCGTAATGTGGAGTGGGTGAGACGTGAGACTGATCTCAGAATCAGAGCATGTAACTCTACACAGCCAAACACCAAACCAATCCATTTTGCCTACAACAAGATGGAAGTGGAAATGAGTGGTATCGGTCTGTATACTGTAACAACCGAGAGAATGAGTTAAATTCTTAAACAGAGCTCAAGTCAAGCCACCATTGATTATTGTGTGTGTGGTGAAAGAAGCATGCCAACATGTAAGGCTTAGGACTCAGCTAAGTGGGATGTAAACACTCAAACTTGGTGTAAGCTCTGCGAGACCAATTCATCTTGAACTTTAACCATTCTTGAGTCTGGAAATTATGAATTTCGCATGCTTAGGCTGAGGTGGTGAGTGGGACTGGATGTGCCTGGAAAACTGCTCGACCAGAGAAAGCATCGATTCAACTGCTTTTATAAAAATTAAGAGAAATGAAGTGAAAGAGGTCATTGGCATAAAGAAGAGTCATGAACTCATGACTCTTGATATGTGACAGCTTTTTGTTGACATTGTAGAAATTTGAATTAAATGCCAGAAAATAATTATGACCTTCTCTATTGATTGGAAGGGTATTATTAGATACTGAGAAAGAATTAAGAAAATCATGAAATGCCAATATTAACTTCAGTCATGCCATTTTCTTTTGACAAAATATGGAGTTTTTATGAAATTTTCAGACATGGGACCACTTGTACGATCGTATTTATTCGCCTATACCTAGCATCACTATCCAGGCATTTTTTTATGCAAATCGGGTGACTAAACATTGGATAGGTGGATAAATACGTACGTGGAAGTGCTCCTTAGGATTCAGCTAATTTTGGAAAAATAAATAAATAATTGCCTACTACTCCATTGATAGAATGCGTAACAAAGACAAACACTGTATTGGTGGCAACAATTCGAACAATCGACAAGTATGGACAATGTCACCCTTATCGAGGTATCCGTTCGGAAGAAAATTTTCTCCGATTAGTTCGGAATCGGATAATTTTCTAACGAGATATTGGTTCCGATTAGATCTTAGATCGAACAGATCTTCTGACGAAATGAACCACACACGATCGCGCATGGGCAATATGCGATAGGCCGCGGTTACGACCAACGCTAGTAAGCGTTGGCGCTAGTGCGCTAGTAAATCGAATGTATGGATAATCAATAACGTGGTCGCAGATCACGCTTTTTGCGTTCGCGCTAGTCCGAGCTAGTCCGAGCTAGTCCGCGCTAGTCCACGCTTGTAATTTCATTTGATTTTCAAGTTTCGTAGCTTGAACTAGAGTGAACAATCGTCCATGATTTGTTTACTACAGCGGACTAGCTCGGACTATCGCGGAAGCATGAACTAGCGCGCTCGCTTACTAGCGTTCGCCGTAACCGCGCACTAAAGTCAACAATTTTTGAAAGCTATGCATTGAATTTCCTCCGGAGTTGTCTGACGACGAATTCGATCAATTCCGATCGAACGCGTTAGTAGGCTTTTATATTTTGTTCCGCAACGGAAACCTATATCAAGAAAGCAAATTGAGTTCCGATTAGAATTGTCTTTCTTTTCAGAAATTGTTCCGAACGGATACCTCGGGGGTGTGTGTGTTTTGATGACCTGGGTTTTTTTTATGAATGTCGAAGGCACGAATGAGGTTATGTATGGGCTCATAAATTCTTCGCCAGATAGATCTTGGGTATATGTTTGAAATTTGTTTCTGAAATATTTATTCCATTAAATGCAAATGCTTCTAACAGAGTCTTAAACCAATTCGCTTTTGACACGTTTAAGACTGGGATCCCTACGATTACCCCATTCCATTCCATAATCCCATGTTTTCATTTCAGACATTTGTTTAAAATCCCCTGCAAAAGAATCTCTCCATCCGAAATCTCCTGGAAAATACTCTGGTTTTCCTGGTTTTTGAAACTCTCAACATTACCCAGAACCATGTCGTGGAATGGTTGGGGTTCTGATCCTTTTTTACGCTGACCTATAAATTATGAGCAAAAAGCAGTAAAAACATTGGGAAAACTAGAATTTTTAATTGAGAAAACGAATTTAGGAAATGAAATGAAATCCCAAACATATGAGAAGGCTACAATCCGCTGTGCGGATCATTGAATACCCTATCCATTCCCATCCTATCTTTAAAACTAATATCCCCAAAAAGTGGGCGTGGCTAAAAACGTTATTGAGATGAAATTAGAAAATGACATTGTGACAACTACTGTTCACATAGTTGATCAAAATCTTTTATGGTTCGACATAAATCGACGTTTTTCTATGGCATATGATCTGGAGTAAGGTTTTTGTAGGAAAACGCCCCCAAAAAGTGGGTATGGATTAAAATGATCTATAGACGAAATGTTTATATTATCATAACCAATGTTTTGCATCAAAATATTTTTTTGATTTATTTTAAATTTTAAAGAATTACGTTTTTTACTGAAAACGCCTCCAAAAAGTTGGTGTGGCAAAAAACTATATATGGACGATATATAGGTATTGAGATTGTCTAAATATGTTTTTCCGATACTTTATCAAAATTCCTTACGGTTTGGCTAAAAACTACGTTTTACTAAAAAGTGTTCGTGGTAGTGGGTAGATTTTAAAATTTGTACATTGTTCTGTAACCTCGGACAAGGATCCTTTATACCAAATTGCATTATCCTAGCTCAAAATTTACCGGTGACATACAGATAGACGGACGAACGGACAGACAGACATGGCTAAATCGACTCAGCTAGCGATTCTGAGTCTATCCATATACTTTGAGGTATATCTAGCTAAATTATTTCTCTATGAAACAAGCGTATCAAAACTAATATAACCCTATGGGATAGGTTAGGTTAGAGTGGCTGCCGGCGTTCACCAGCACACTTAGACCACTTTGGTCCATTGTGATACCACGTAGATCTTGTCCAATCTCCTTACTATCCATGGGAAAACCATTTTAAGCTTTTGATGAAGCGGAGGAGGCTTTTCACTTCCGTTTTTGCCAAATCACTGAGACTTTGAAAATAGTAAGCTCCGAGATGTAGCTTCCTTTTGTTTGATAGAGCCGGGCAGTTACAAAGGAGATGGAGTATTGTTCCCTCCCCCTCCTCGTCCATGCAGCTCCTACAGAAATCGTTTAAGAAGAGGCCTAGCCTTTCTGCGTGCCTACCTATTAAGCAGTATCTATCGAAATCAGTCCCTTTGATCTTCTCAAATCTAGCTTTGCCCAAATTTGTTTGGTTGTTTGACACGTCGTGCCAAGACTCCATCTGAAGTTTGATTTGCTGTTAGCGTGTTGCGCTAATATGCTTTTACATGTAGCGATAGGAATACCTAGTGCACCCGTGTCGGGTACAATTGGTAATTTGGTTCCGTTTCTGGCGAGTTCATCAGCCTTACAGTTCCCTGGAATGTCACTATGCCCAGGCACCCAGCATAGGTGAATGTTAAAATGCTTTGACATCTCCTGCAGAGATGATCGGCAATCTAGGGTTGTCTTTGAATTTGTTGAGACTGATTCCAGGAATTTGATTGCCGCTTGGCTGTCCGAGAAAATGTAAATATCCTTGGCAGATATTACATTCTCTTTCAACCAGGATAAGGCTTCTTTGATCGCCATGAGTTCCGCCTGGAACACGCTGCAATGATCAGGAAGACGGAAAGATAGGCTGAGATTTAGCCTGTCGGAGAAGACACCAGCACCCACTCCGTCATTTGTTTTGGAACCATCGGTATAGAAGTGGATCGAGTCATTTAGCACAGGTTCGTTGCTCTCCTATGACGTTCTGTTTGGGATTGTGACCCGGAAACTCTTATCAAAGTTTAATCTGGTGAGGGTGTACCCCCTATGGGATAGGGTATAAAAATATAAAAACGGAGGATTTTGTACCAGAAGCTTTTGGGGCAAGGGATTATGTCACAGGGGTTATAAGACACTGGATTTTGGAAGAGAGGAATTCGGGAAATGGGATTTTTGAAACGGGATTTCATCACCAACCCTTTAAGACTCTCTGGCTGAGATAAGCCACTTTTCTTTCAATCCAAACGCCCTGGCACCTATGATCGCTTGATCCTCAAATCGAAGGTTGAGTCTCTTGTTGTCTAGAACTTGGCTCCTGAGATTCAAAGACTCTCATGGCTGGAGCATTACTGTTCATTCGTTCTAAGTAACCAAGGCAATGAAGTTGACGAGTTTTTACCTCTTAGACTTCATCTTCGATAATGGGCACGTCGCTTTCATTTATTCAATTCAAGCACCCTGGAATACATGATCGCTTGATCCTTAAATCAAAGGTTCAGTCTTTTTTGCTGTGTAGAATTCGGGGCTTGAGACTTAAAGATTTTAATGGTTGTTCGATTGCCCAATTTGATGACATCACTTTTCATTCGCTCCACCCTATCCTATCGACGAGTTTTTACCTTTTAGACTACATCCAAATCTCGGTACAGCTCAAATAGCTCGCGGCTGTGTCTTCTCTTCCATTCCTCTTTCCTGCATACAATACCAAATAGTTGACAAGCAATCTGGTTATATTTCCTTCGATTTCCGGTTCATCCCTAGAACTATAGAGCTTTTGGAGTTGAAAATGTTGATCCTATTTTCGTCGAATGTATCGTATAATTCTTAGGACTGATTTTGACAAATAAACTAGGTCCAGGGACCTAACGAACTTGTTGCGTAAGCAATAATATTGATATCGTCTGTTCATTCTCTAACTAGACTGATTTTTTGATAATAGAGCCATTTGTACTTACAACTGGCATACTCTTTCAGGATTGAAGAAATAGCATGATTTTTGCCGAAATCCTGTGAATGCTTTTAAAAAGTGGTGCCCTGTTGCCTTGTGGGAAGTGTGTTGGACTACTAAGCGCGGGTTCACTGCTTCAAATCCCAAAAGTGACCACTGCTCCACCTCTTGAGAAAGTCTTACATACATACAAGAGTAACACTGTCATCTGTCATGAGAAGCTTCTCAAATTTGACTTTGGGATTCGGGGTTAGACAGGAGGTCCTCTTCTTTGTGGAAAAACACCAGGCCAAAACCAGTTGAACAATCTTTCACTATCATTATGAATGCCCTATAATCTTTGAGCATAGCATAGATATTAGGCAAATCGCGGGTCACCAAGAAAAGGAGATATCTACGTACGAGCAAGAAAGTTTTGTTTACGGAGAAGGAGTTAAAGTCTTTTGATGCTTCTCAAGCCAGACCATTTGATTTATTCTAAGCTGAGCAAATAAGTTTTGTGAATAACTGACTGCAGAGGGGGAGTTGAAATCATTTAAGCCCGCGAAAGGGTTACCTAGGTACTGTTGATCAACAACACTAATTCCATAGGAGTCTGTCAGACGACTGGATATACCCTAAGCGAAGTCACAAAGTTTCATCAGCGGGACCGGCTATAGAAAGTGAGTTGAAATATGAGTTAGATAAAATATTTCACATTTGTGTCGTTTGGTTTAGGAATAAATCTCAAAATTTCAAAATACGTCCGAAGCAAGGCTTAAGGGTAAAAAGATGCCATGGCTTCATCATTTGTTGTCATGAGAATAGTAAATGAGTGTTGTTGATTCCTCTGACGTCACAACAAGTTACATTAGCGAATGCACACGATAACTATAGCGAATACACCCACTATTGAACACATCCACTACCGAATGCATCCACCCAAATGAAATTTCCCTATTTTGGAATTGTTGTCATTTGAAATTTCAGTACATGAATACCGAATAAAACACACAATCTTTTTATAATGTAAACGAAACGGTCGAATTTTTATTAAATACATCACGTTAATACGGAAACTAACTTTTGCAGTTGTGAACAGTATTTTGTCTGTTTAATCCCGAACAAGTGTAATTCAGAAGATGTTCAACCAATACTATGCAGTTCGCTACAGTGTCAGTTCAGTTTTATATCAAGAGTTTGTAATTCCGAAGACTTACCTACGATGTTCAAGCAAGACTATGGAGTTCGGTACGGTTGAGTCTCCTACATTTTTATCGCAAGATTTTGTAATTCAGAAGACATGCATACGATGTTTAAGAAAGACTTTGCAGATCGCTACGGTTTAGACTCCCATACGTTTTATCGCAAGATTTTGTATTTCAAGAGACATGCCTACGATGTTAAAGCAAGACTATGGAGTTCACTTCGGTTGAGTCTCCCATAAGTTTTATCAGAAAAAATGCCTACGATGTTCAACCAAGACTTTCAAGTTCGCTACGGTTCAGTCTCCCATCAGTTTTATTTTATTAAAACCTTTTGCATCCTATCAGATGTAATGATATTCTTGCTGCACCTGAAGAGAGTGTGCATTGATCTCATGTTTAAGGGTTTATATACCCTAATGCACATGTAACTGACGACAGCTACACATTCTTTTGTACACAAGTAGGTGGTAGTGAAACAAATTTATTTGTTGGATTCCATTCACTTCTTAACTTTCTCGCAGGTCATGTTTTCATGAATATTTTCAAACTTTGTCCGCTCGTCCGTCGTTATACTCGCTTTTTCTGCCTAAATGGCTGATTTGAGAGTTTTCATGGCTACAATTCTAGACAATTTCTTTCCACAAAAAAAGCTGACCATGTTTAATGTTGATTCCGAATGAATATTTTGAGAAGATTTTAGTTGGTAGACAATAACCAGACGACATGATCTTGTGATCAACGCTTAAGAGACGTATGCTCCTATCTGGTAAGAGGGTCTCCTTTTTTGTAGATCGGGCTGGGCTTACATTCTTCACGTGTTCTCTACTCCAGACCTTACTCAATCATGTCTCGTGGAATTATATATTACAGCAGTAATCTCGCCATTTCCGGCGATAGATATTGCTACTCTCTCTCTTCATTTGGGTCAGGTTGGTAATACTTTGTGTTGCCGTCGCCATTGTTGAATGGTTCTTTCTATATCGAAGGCTGCAGAATTGATTATTAAATTGTCCCACTACGGACTGTATAAAACTTTCAGAAAATTCGCCGTTTGGAATAGGTAATAAGTGGTTTCGGACAATGAAGTGGAGGTGCTAAGTTTGGGGTCAACTGAGGTATGGTAAAACTTCTGAACTTTTGAAAATTTCCAAAGTGCAATCCCCCTATATCGTCAATCTTTTTGGGCTAAGTGTTTTTTTTTTCTGAAAAGCTGGTAGTCTTCTTTTCCCACTTGCTTTAAAGCTGATCCTAGTTTTCTTGAAGGCTTTATCGTCCGTCGGTAATCATAATTAAAGCAGGAGTCTCTTCTTAATGTGCGTTTTAAAGTTGATTGGGCGGACAACGTCATTTTCCATCATGGATGGATATTAGGGTGAGGAGAGGTATGCTGGCTATAGTGGCATTTCATTCAGCAGCATTTCGATTAATTTATAAAAAAACCTACTATTAGGACACATACTTAAAAAAAAACCTGCCATTGAATGACAAGTACCTATTGATTACCATTTCCCTCCTTCCACAAAAATGATGATAATAAATCAAACTCCAGGGGCTCTCTGATATACACGCGTAAATAAATAATTTAATTTTGAACGCTTTTAAACCCATCAAGGAGAGAGTAGACCTTTTTAAATGAGATACACAGGATGTGATAAGTTATGCATTGTTCTACTGTTTCCACGGCTTTATCCTGGCGCACATAATAATTATTGTTGTTGAATAAGTTTTTGCGTAAATTGAGTGTATGTATCTTTAATCAGCGTTTAATGAAATTTTTAATTTGCTTGCGGTATTCAGCAGACAAAAATTGAATTACCAACAACACAAAAATTGAAAAAAAAAAAATACCTATCAAGTGGTCGGAAATGTACTGAAAGTATTCCACATGACTGCCGACAAGTGGAAATCTGACAGAAAATGAAAACCAATTGGTATTTTGATTTCAATTTTCCATTAACAAATTACAGTGAATATTAAACATTTTTTGTTGGTTGAAAAACCTTTTTCAGTGATTCCACGAGGAGAGTGGTGTTGACGTTTTTCAAATTTTTAAAAAAACATTTTATATGAAGTTGATGCAGATTCATTAATTATTTGTGTACCTATGGTTAGGTGATAATTGAAAGAATTTTTGTTTTTCTTTCCCACTTTATGATGCATGAGGAGGGGAGGTATGGTCATCAGCAATATTGTAGTGATTTTTAATTTTGGAAAGTCATATGTGCTGAAAATATACGGGAATTTGCATGATACTTTTATTTTCGTTACGCAGTTCCGATTAGAACTGACCTTCCCTTCGAAAATTCTTCCGAACACATTAAGCTATGAAGATGCTTGATAGTAGGAATGAAATCTCATGATGTTAAAAGATTTTAGAAAGCCTTTACGACAGAGAACTAACTAAGTAAAAAAGAATCGCGACTTGATACAGTACACCAAAAAAAAAACCGCTTTAAATTTTACAAAATTTTTTACAAAATTTTGTCAAAATTAAAATAAATTGCAAATGTTTGTGTTTGATAGCAAATGCGTTTACATTTACAATTAATTGTGAGTTTAACTGCGTGAAATAATCACAATTTCTTTTTGTAAAATTAGGATCGTAACATTCGTTAAGGTTTCAAAATATCATTTCAAAAATTCCACAAATTCATGTAAATTCGCTATGTAACTTATCGAAAATGCTAGTTTAAGTCAAATTGATTACGCTTTGTCCATCTTAGGTTCTTGTTCAAAATCAACTAACCTCGATGCTTTTCCAACCACTCCAATAAAAAAACATCCTAGCTGAAGCCGGACTACCAACAATAGAACAAAGGTATCAAGAATTAATTGCCAAGCTCAACATGAAGTTATGCTTTCAAACAGCCTCTGTGATAGACAGAGATAGTTGCAAAGCTTTGACACACAGACGCTCTAGGAAGATCCCATCTGCAATACATTATATCCTTGATTCACGTGGTAAACTGGACTTAACCCCAAGCAGTACCTATAAGTACACACCATAACTACCACCTTCGTCACTTCATAGGGAGTCAGTCATTCCCGATCTGCAAGAACCTTGAAAGGACAACACCTGCAATGCCATTTTTGAAGCACGGTTTTCGAAAATCATGTGCGGTTTGACAAGCAATGGATGGAACACACAAACGGCTCGAAAACGGAATAAAACACTGCCTTTATTATTGTAACCCAAGACGGCTCTATTATCACGCAAGGCATTGTATCAAATATCGCCTCCTGAAGAATTAGAATAAGACATACATGAAGCTGTTAAGATCAGCTCCTTAAGAAAATTTGTTCTGATCGTTTTCCAGTGCTACATGCCTTGGTCAATCCAAGAAACGGCACAGACATAGTAGCCAAAATGCGTGATAAATTAAAAGCGAAAACGAAAATGTAGGAATCCAGGGCAACAAATTTGCAGACGCTCCTACGAACGCGACACTAAAAGCTCCTACCAACACCATCTATACATTTTTTCCGTCTAAATTAACAAACCCACATCAATCAAGTGTCTTCATCAAAGATTATTCGACTGGAAACACTACAAACACCACTACAGCATAATTTACTCAACGAAAGCTAAGCCTAAATTCCTAACAGACGTACCGGAATCCGATTTAAGAACATTCATCCGCCTACTTGGTCGACTTTGTCACACCACTTATACCCGCCAACAAAAAAAAAAATACAAATGTTTGACGCAACAGGCTCGTTAGTACCCAGGCCCTAGCTTTGTCACAACCATTCATGTGTGCATGTGTACTACTTGCACGATGGAGGGACCTCCTGATTTATGTCGACTCCGAACGGCTAAGATGAGATAAGGGTCGAGTTCATAATTGTAAACAATTTGCTGTAAATCTGCTGTACAACTACTTTGTGTACATTTATGAACACAAACCTTGCTGCATTCATTCGACAGCTATGCATTTTCGAAAATTGAGTTCAAAGATATAAATTTTAAAGTGCCCTGTCAAAAAGTGACCGAAGTTAAATATTTTGTGTAGCTTGAAAAGTTTTTTCTTTTCTGACAATAAAAAAAAAACAAAAAGAAAAACGAACCAATGGAAAACGAATTATTTAAAATGTACGATAAACGACGAAACTTAATCGGAAAGTTTTTCCAGCGCGTTCTTTAAGGATAAAAGCACCTCCAATTGTTGTTTTTCGACATGAATTGTCTCGAGCTCAATTTCTTTAAATTCCTCGCTGATACTCCTTTGCTTCTTTTTCCAAAAACTCAATTATTTGGTTATTTGAGACAACATTTAGTTTCTTTCTTGGAGTGATCTGCTCCACATAACTGTCGTCAGTCTCGCCAAATATATTGGCTACGAGCTAGGCAGCGGTAGCGAATTCATTGAAATAATCCCATATTTTTTTATTTCTTAGAAAGCTTTTGCTAATTTCTCTTATTAATATTAAAAATAACTTATAATTGTATATTAATATTTTAATACCGCTTTGATACGAACTATTCTGAAAATCGAAAACATTTGTCAACAAATGCCGAAAACGGCTATTGCGATAGAATAATATGTGAATAATATATTTTTATGAAAATGAAATCGTCCGTCAGTTGGGCTTCATCTTTATTTTTGAAGTAAATTTTAGTAAATTTAGAGCAATCTTGAAAACACATCAGGAAAACGGAAAACGTGACATTTGGTGTGAATTTACGAATTGATTTTTTTTAGCTAATGATTTTAAAAGTATTCAATTGATAATTTTTATTTTATGGATTAATTTTATAATTTATAAGCTACATTTTCAGACTAATATATAACGAGTCCGACATCAGCTCCGTGTGTTCGTTATCTTGTGAAAAAAGTGATAAAAAACTGGCATCCTCATCGATAAACCAAAGCGTGAAAAGCCAAAAACAGTGCGTACACCCGAGAATATTGCTGCTGTGGCAGAAAGTGTGCGTGAAGCACCATCAACATCAATTCACCGTCGTTCTCAACAATTGGTTAAGGAGTTGAAGCCAACTGACCATCCAATGCGTTTTCAATTCGCTAAGTGGGCCTGCGATCGACTTAGAGAAGATGCCGATTTTGCCAAAAAAATCATCTCTTCAGATGAAACTCATTTTGATCTTGGCGCTGTAAACAAGAAAAATTGTCGCATTTGGGACACAGAAAACCCGCACGCATACATTGAAAGGCCGATACACCCAAAACGAGTCACTGTTTGGTGCGGATTTTGGTCCAGAGCCATTGGGCCATTTTTCTTCGAAAATGAGCAAGGAGTGGCCGTTACAGTCAATGGCGATCGTTATCGGGCCATGTTGAACGAATTTTTGTTCACAAAAATTGAAAGGAGGATATTGGCAACATTTGGTTTCAACATGTCGGCGCAACGTGCCACAGAGCCGAAGCTACACTCGATGTTTTGCGCCCTGTTTTTGAAGATCGCATTATCAGCCGCAGAGCTGATGTCGTTTGGCCACCTTGGAGCTGCGATTTGGCACCGTTGGACTATTATGTGTGGGGTGCCGTAAAAGATAAGTGTTACGCCGACAAGCCAGAGATAATTGACGCTTAAACGGACAATATTCGTGAAGCCATTGGTGAAATACAGCTGCACACAATCGATAATGTGCTTAAAAATTGGACCGATCGTGTAGGCTACTGCATTTCCAGCCGAGGCAGCCATTTGAATGAAAATATTTTCCATTACTAACCGGAAGGAATGTACTTTCAAATAAAAAAAGAAATTTGAGAAAATATTCAGTAGTTTTTTTTATAGAAATTTTCAAAAAAAAAGTTATTTGGCGGACCCTTTATAATTTTAAATCCTCAAAAAAGCAAAAATTATTATTTTACTATGCATATTTCAGATCGCTATAGCTGACTCTTAACTTAATGCATAAATAACATTTTACAAAATAAAAAAACATTTTAAATGGATTAAAATGAACCCCAAGTGACATTACGTTTTCGAGTAATGTGAAGCTTACTTTGTTAATGTCCTCCAAAAAACCTCGTTCAGACATGTTGACCTACCTGCTTCGCTTTAATTCCAACGTTGAAATTTTTATGATCACATTTTTGGACTTTGTTTCTACTTTCTACACTTCCATGGTCTCACTCACATTGCAATTCCGCGAAAAAAAACAAAAACTTTTTATTTTTCTACATCAAAATGTAATTTACACGGATTTTAAAATATTCTTCGCGAAAACATTCGATTCGACGAATAACTTGCACTCCTGTCATTAAAACCCCACGTGCAATCAAGATTTCTATGTTTTACTAGCACTCCCGCCTTGGGTGCGTTCCGGATTTCAGTTTTATCTAGCTAACTTTGCCGGTGCATTGCTCTCATTGTTCAATCGAGCATTTTTTGTCATGTGACATGGTCGATTGTTCAATGAGAACAGTGCATCGGCAAAGTTAGCTTGGGAAATCTAAAATCCGGAACACGGCCAATTTCTATATTTTCCGAACACCGTACCCATTTGGTACAAAGAATAGACTACGCCATCATCAACGAACACAGCCATGCAATTTATTAATGGCTCCCGCATTTCTGACATTTACGATTTCTAATGAAAAAAAATACAAAATATTCACTCGATATTACGGTTTTCTTTATACCTATAATAATTCACCTCAAAATAAAACAAAAAAACACTTAACGAAGGATTTTTACTGATTTCTGCTCGCAAAAACACCGCCATTTGTCTCGACCACTCGACGAACCGCACTACCGTGACCCATAACCCCATTCGCAAACACGATTTTCATATTTTTCCGAAAATATTGCAATTGAACTGATTTTTTCCGATTAAAGATCAAATTAAAACCCGACATTCAAATTATAACACTGGCATAAAAGATTTTACTGAATAATTTCCACGAGAACATCAACTTTGGTCGACTTCCGGCGAGAACCCATTTGCCAATCAGAAAACTGAAATTGCAAATATTTTCAACGATAAATACTATTTCTTGATACTAATTGAACTAAAAACACTCAAAACTCATATAAAACACTTTAAATACATTTTTTCTCAAATATAAATGAAAATATTGGCGAATTTAACATTTTTATTCACTCGCGCATCGCCGCCATATGAAATAAATTCTTCAATTGGTGCGGATGACATTTAATGAGGCTGTGGCATGGGGTACTTTCATTGAGTTCCGTGGTGAAAAACTAAAAAATAGCCTGATATAGAAATTATTTGAGTAAATAATGTGTTTTATGTGAACACTGGTTTTATGTGGATGCATTTCACGTGTATAAGGGCTCGTTTTTTATTGACATTTTTTCAGGTGAAGCGAACCTATAACGCTCTAGGAGAGCACTAAGATGATGATTGCATATCGTTTCTTGAAAAGCAAACTGTCATAACTATGTCAAAATTCATGAATTTTCAGATAAGCTGTTTGAAGTTTTGCATTACTATGGATGTTTCCTTAAATGCCAAATTATGCCCTCAAGCTGTCAGTTTAAGAGCTATAGATATGACGGTTTGATAGAAATTTTGTATTTTTTTTGCGAATCGGCCTGTACACTTAACTAAAATTTTGACTTTTGTCAGTTTGCTTTTCAAACCACGATATGTGGAAATACGTCTTCTGGAAGTTGGTTCCATTGTTTGTTTAGGTTAGGTTTGGTTAGAGAGACTGCCAGTAATTCGACAGCACACTTAGACCAGTCCATTGTGATACCACATGTGTCTTGTGATTTCTCCTTATTGCCTGTAGTAACAACCTGTGCTATTAATGAAGCGGAGGAGACTTCGCACTTCCTTGTTTGACAAATCGTAGAGATTTTGAAAGAAGTAAGCTCCAAGATGAAGCTTCATTTTGTTTGATAGGGCCGGGTAGTTATAGATACAAAGAAGATAAAGTATTGTTTCTTCTTCCTCTATATCCATACAGCTAGCCAAGCCTTTTTGCGTGGCTACTGATTAGGAGGTGTCCAGTAATGACACCTATGGTGGCGGTAATCTATTATCTAGCGAGCGAGATCAGTCCCTTGGATCTTCTTAAATCCAGCTTTGGCCAAATTTTATTGCTTATTTGACACCTGCGTTGTGCCAAGACTCCATCTGAGATTTGATTCGCATGCTGTAGGCTAGTAGGCCTTTGCATGAAGCGATAGTAATACCAGGTGCATCCGTGTCGGGTACGACTAGTAATTTAGTTTCATGTCATGGGAAGGGCGCCATGATTAATGTGATGAACATTTATAATGTGTGGGTTCAACTCCCAGCCGTAGCAACATCTAAATGATTTTTCACTGGCCCTCCTCTCGTGATGATCTGAAAAATCATCCGAGTAGTATCAATTGTCAAGAAAAGCTTTTCTCAACTTAGCCGTTCGGAGTCGGCCTACAATAGGAGGTCCCTCCATCGGCCAAGAAGTACACACGCACATATGGATGGTTGTGAGAAAGCTCGGCGCTGGGTACTATCAAGCTTGTTGGGGCAAAAATTTGTTTTTTTTTAGTCTGGGGTGTTCATTAGCCTTAGAGTTCCCCGGAACTCTCATTTGATGGGCGCTTGGCTGTCCGAGGAAATGTTAATATCCTTGGCAGATATTACATTTTCTTTCAGCCAAGATAAGACTTTTTTGACCTTCTTGAGTTCCGCTGGGAACACTCTGAAACGATCAGGAAGACGGAAAACAAGGCTGAGGATTAGCCTGTCTGAGAAGGCACCACCACTCACTCCGTAATCTGTATTGGAGTTATCGGTGTAAAAATGGATCGAGTCTTTTTGTGAAGGTTCGTTACTTTCCCATGACGAGCTGTCTGGGATTGTGACCTGGAAATTCTTATCGAAGTTTAACCTGTTATGTTCGTGTAGAATTGTTGAATGGCCATTGTGTATATTTGACCACTGCTAGATGACTTTAAGTCGGATGGCTGAATTAGCTGTCATTTGCTTGTGAAAAATATCAAGGAGTAGATGGTGAAAAAGAATGTCCAGTGCTCCTGAGGGTGTTGTACGCCATTGTTTGCTTGTTCTGTGACAAAAATAAGTTTGGTATTGCATTGTTCATATCGTTGTTAGTGGGACAGTGTGTCTGTGAGCTAAATCTGCGTGTCTTGTCGGTCGTTAAAGTTTAACGAGTCTAGGGATGATTTCTCTAAGCTGTCTTTGCCATTATAATATAATTTTGGTATTGCATTGTTAATATCGTTGTTAGATGGACAGTGTGTCTGTGAGCTGAAACTATCTAGGGATGATTTCTCTAAGCTCCTCCGAACATCTGCCGTTATTATATCGGTTGTAAAGAAACATTGCCTATAAGTCTTCGCTGTACGAATGCTTGTAGCTTTAAAGTAAGGAGAGATTCGTCTATAAGGCTCCAGAAACACATGAGTGCAACAAAACCAGCATTTGATTGGTGTCATTAAAGATGTTATCCAATATCTGGCTCAGACCTTATACAATTTTCATCACATATTTCCTATCGAATTAAGTTTATACACGAAGACCTAAAGGCCATTCCTAAAATGCATATCACCATGTCCATTCGACAACGTTTCCATTATTATCCTGGTTTGAACCACCCGAAAACATGGCCTGCAAAAGCTTTTCATTGTTTATGCATATCCAAGTCACTGATACCCACATGCCTACAATGATTATCCATTTCTCTGCTAGCATTAACCCAGCAATTAAGACATTCCGAATAAATCCTCCGCTCACCCTCAATAAACCATCCTATCCGTGGCAATCCTTTCGAAATTACTTAATCCTCCATTAGCTTTGACGTGAAATTATATAACACCATACGGATTGGGCATCCTAAATGCAACACTACCCATACACAACCATATCCAACGTCCAGCAACAATTTGACCGCAAATTCAACTTTTCCAACGAGAAGTGAGTCCACGTTCAGGAGCATAACCCCTTTCCGGCCACATACGTTCCTTCCATCGAAAGGCTCAAAAACCTGACTGCATTATCATAATCAAAGTGAAATTTTCCCAAGGATTCATTCCGATCCCCCTTTTTCGTTGGTTCAGCGCTGTGTGGATGGTGTGTGTGTTTATGAAAACTGACAGTTTAGGAACAACGAAGGAGCCAACCACCACCGGTACACCCCCCACCCACCGCCTTGGCAAAAGCAATAAAGACATTTATTTAAGCGGCTACTGTAATATATAATTCAAAACGATGAGAGACAATTTTAAAAGCGCACACTTTTCGGTAGTGCCTTGACAGATTTGTCCCTGTTAGTCCTTGCTGATGTTGTTTTGTGGGTGGGAGATAGTTGTGTGATTTTAGGCCTACCGGGAATCGGTCTTCGTACTGTTTTGGGGGGTGAGGATTAAGATGATGATGATGATGATCATCATCACCGACACTTTCGCCGCAATCCTTTTGCTTAGGCTGATGCTGCCGCTGCTGTAAGTGGTCTGACATGCGATGTGTTTTTATTTTAACTTGATATTTCGTCCTTTTTTCGGGTTCTATCTGTCGTTAGTTGTAGTTGTATTTTTTTTTTTTTTTTTTGTAGGCCATTGCTAAGACTTATGCTCATCTCGTAGTCCTTGTCGTCGTCCTCAAAGCAGTAGTAGTAGTACTAGTTTGTGATGATGATGGTGGTTGGTGTTGGTTTTTGGCAAGGACCCAAAATATTCCTTAAATTCAAAACAGCTTGCGTTACTACAATATGTATATTCCAACAACGTCTGATGATCGCTCGTCGTCTCCTCCTTTAGCAGCGAGTGTGTGTCTCTGGGAAAGTATCCTTCTTCATCTTCAGCTAATGCGCCTATGCTATTCTGCCCCCGCAACACTGTATGCTATGAGGATATATTATGATATACAATTTTGATTCTGGCGGCTCGTCTTTATTCGGTATAAAAGCGATGCTCAAGGCGGAGAGAGATAGGGTGACTAGTGTGCGGTTGGCATGGGTAGAAAGGCCGGGAAAGAGGTGTGTGGATACCCTAATACAATAATATATATACGTATATTTTTTTGGCCTTCTCCATGGATAGCAATAGGTGGTTATGTGTGTGTGTATAGATATAATCCCTGTGAAAAGTTGTTATAAAGGATTTTCGCTGTTTGTTCACTTTTTGCGGTTGTTATAGGCTTCGAAAAGTTTTTAGTTCTCCTTCCCTTTTTTTTGGTTGAGGATTTTGTTTGGGTCCTCTTGTACGTTTTTTTTTTTTGTTGGTGTCCTTTTTTCCGAGTAAAATCCTTTTATTTGTTTTTGAGTTGTGGCAAAACAGGGTTTAACCTGATATTTATGGTTGGAACAATTTTTATAAATGACATAAGGACTTTCGGGACAAATTGGGAGTTAGGAGAACCTCATGTACGGATACCAGACTTGAGTCATAGATGCCGCCTATGTATGTGGAGGAGGCGTAAATGCTTTCTTTTTGCGGATTACGGTTTAGAATACTTTAGAATTGTTATTTTGATTTAAATGCTGAACTGTAGGAGGAGATGGGCTGAAGGACATTCGGAAAGGGAATCTATTTTGGGCATTTTAACCGGGGTGTCAGTATTGATAGAACTATGAATTTTCATATTTAGACACATGTGGGTGTCGCAAATAGCTTTTGTTTCAACACCTTAGAAGGACGAACTTTGAACTTCCGTTCGCTAAATTCTCCCAGTGGCTGCTCTAAGCAAATACAAAAGTTACTAGCTATCAATCATTTGATGAATGACAATCTTCCATCAACCCGTATCCTCAAAACATCGAATAGTGGTACATACCATCAAAGTCGCCCCCAAATAGTAAATTAAAATTGCCCATGACCTGTCTGCATACTCCAATGCCAACGCAACCGATGATAACCAAGAGCAAGGTGATACTTGCCACGACAAGGACTCCCACCTACCCTCAAGAGTATGCCCAACAGACATTCAAACCAAAACCATTGGCTTCCTTCATCTCGATTGACTGACTTCTGGAGATGGTGTCATCATTGGCATGATGAATATAAAAACCAGTGATATCCCTTTAGACATCCTTTAAAGTTGAAGTATGGCGAATCTGAGAGCTTCAAACAATTCATCTCGAAATTAATTGAAAACATTGTTAAAGGCCTAACGGCGATGTGAAAACAAAAAAAAATCCTGAAAAAAAGGATTCGTTGAATCAGTTGTTGCGTGGTAAAAAGTTTATTTTTGTTTGTTGTTTCAAGGATGATGTTTCCGTTCGGTTTTTTTAACTTTATTTCTGTTTATCATCGTACAGATACCCTGTCCATTGATACATATAGATTGCTCCAGGCGACATTGTGAACCATCGTGCGATAATCCGAATTGAGATGATTTTTCTGCGCTACCGGATGTCTGGTCATCGGGGATGCTATTGTCCACAAGGTATACGAGCACTAGCCCAATGCACAGAGGATGGTTTGTGTATACCAATTAACGAGTGCAAGGATTGCAGTTGTGATGCGTTTGCAACAGGAAAATTTCTTACATATGATGGAAGGAATTTCCCTTCCTAAGGGATGTACATATGTTTGCATGTATTGCATTGTTGTCGTGGATGAAATCCGAAAACTGTTTGTTTAGTTGTTATATTCCCTTGGTTCAAGACTGGGTACTTCTCCAAATAATATTAAGGAACTTTTTCAAATTAAAAAAAAAGCAGGTTGACGCAAAAAGCAGCTTTTTCGATTGCTTTGCTGCGATATAATTTTGCTCCTTGCAATACACGCATTTTTTGTTTTGTTGTCTGGCGAGTAAACAAATAATGCTGATGGTGTTCCAACACGGGAAAAGGCGACATAAAATTGACCATACGAGAAGCATGGATTTTCAGTGTTAAGGGTCCAGTTATAGCTATCATTGAACAACTTAATTGGAACACAAGACTTGATAGAATTGAAATTTTTCTGGTTTTAGGAATCATTGAAAAATTCTGTTTCATTTGGCTGGAATCAAGAACATTACTTCAGAAAAATTATTTTTGTTCATTGAAAAACAAAATGATTTTCTTTATATCTTTCAAAAATCAAAAATTAAAATATTTTGGAATAATCTTTGTTTTAAAATGCATAAGCTTTGTTTTGACACAAACTCTCCAATGATTGAATTGAAGTTAAAGAAATTTTCCAATGAGGCTTTTAAATGATAGCTATAACAGGACCCTAATGCCAAAAATACGCAATGATTGCCCTTAAAATTAGTTAATTGTTCGGATTTTGAATCGGTGAGCTGACAGAAAGGGACGGGAAATTGAATATAGCCGGTGGATATGTCAACAGGGATTTTGTCGATGCTCCAGCAATTGCGTTGAAAATATTTCTTTAGATTGGTCGTTATGCAGATCGACACGCATTTTCATATTCGGTTTAAGTTTTTTGAAGTGTTTCCACAAAACTGACGACCTCAAAAATGCATTAGGTTCACCGACTGGCGTTGATCGTGAATCACTGGCAATGTTTGCTGAAAATCACCTGCCAACAGAATTATCAATATGAGTCTGCGAGCGTATAGTTGCCAAAATCAATTCGAACAAAAAAGCTCTTTTTCCAGTTCCAACGGAAGCATCCAAAAAAAAACATCCATCTTGTTCCATTGCTCACAACATTCAGAAGGCCGCGGTTACAACCAACGATAGTAAGCATTGGCGCCAGTGCGCTAATTAATCTCATGTATGGATAATCAATAACGTGGACACATATCACATATTTTTTCATTCGCGCTAGTCCGCTTGTAACTTTTTATATCAAAATTCATTTGATTTTGAAGTTTACTAGCTTGAACAAGCGTACTCGGTTACTATCGTTGGCCGTAACAGCGCACTAAGAGTGAGTGTCGCACGTTTCGTGTCGTCGATTATTATCATTATTATCGGACGATCGGGTGCTGTCTTGTCTAAGTCGGATAATGCCTTGACATCATCAAGTACATGTCCTCAATTAATATTAAAGCCCCGTTGTGAATTTATTCGCTTAGCTGTAAATTTGGATTTAATGTTGTAACTTGTAATACCAAAGGTGTATATAACTATAGAGTACGCAACAGAGCTAAAAATGTTGTAGCTGTTACAGACGCAGTGCGAAGGGGAATTTTCGTTGATCGTAGCATCGGCTATGATGTTGCTTGATGCTGGCATGGAAATGTACACACTGAGGTATCAATATCAGTCCCCTCATAGTAAATTATTGTTGTATGAGATGCGCACTTTTGTAGTTGTATACTCTGGTAATACCAAAGATTATGAATTCTAAGACGTCATAATCTTTGGTATTACGCATCTGGTGCAAAATATCATCACACATGGCATACCTTGTTATTTGCAAATCAGTTGGTTTGGATGGAAAGCATGCTGAGATTATTATCGAAAACAACGTTCGTTTTTTATGAGCACTTGACTGCATTTCAGAGGGTACAATCCCAATGAGTGTCATTCTCTAACAATCGCAAAGTTGGCGCGCTTCTATGTACGTGAAAATCTTGTAATGATGTTGGGCCACGAACGTTGACTAATAGTAAACGTATATAAAAGTACTCGTCGTTTTCTTGTGGACAAGAATTTAAAAAAATTAGCCAAATCAGTCATGGAGTTCATCGATTTTAGATATATCAAAAAAATGACCATAAAAGTGGGTAAAAACCTAAGTTGGGTTATGACGAACATTTAAGAAAAATTAACCAAATCGGTGCAGCCGTTCTCCAATTTTAGATAAATAAAAAAAATGGGCTTAAAAGTAGCCGTACAAATGGGCATGGTCAATTGTTCTTTCCGTAAAAACCTCAGTTTTGTTATGACGAACATTTAAAAAAAAAGATAGCCAAATCGATGCAGTTGTTCCAAAAGGATGCGGTTCCCAACGAACTACATTTGATTTATATTTATATAAATAAAAACATTATAATCATAGAGAAAAAATAAAAAAAAAACCTTTACTAAGACGATCTACTTAGTGAAGGATTGTTATTATTTGGGACGTAAAATTGTTAAGTAAGTAAAAAGATATGGAAAGTAATTTTTTTAAAAGCTAATCTACTATCTAAAAAGTCGCACCCGTCATTTTGGCAATATGCTGTTCTGTGCCTATTCCCTATGAACATTTTGGCCGAAGATGTATTACAGGTGCGTAGATGTAAAGACTGGCTAACAATTCGGTTTTTTTTTTGAACCTATAATGTCTCTAATGAATATAACGCCTGCTAGCTGTATCTAACTACAGACAAATAAATTGATTTTAATGTATAAGGGTCTTTGAAATAATAAGAATTTCTTTTCAAGAAACCTAGCATTCGGCTTGATATTGTTACATCATAATGTGAAGTGAATGTAATTTTTTTTATTAAATCGGGTTCCGATATTGGATTTTTCATCAATATCATCTAGCCGCAGTGCAGTAAATATTTTGCACATTTCTACGTTCAATGTTAAAGAATTTTTATTACAGCGAAATAAATTTTGAAAATCAGATTGAAGATTTTCACGGTCACTAACAGATATTAATTGAGGGTATAGCTTCCAATCGTCGGCATATCCTAAGCACTTAGAATGTTTAAAGAAAGCAGATATGTCATTAGGGAACAAAATAAAAAGAAGAGGACCCAAGACCATTCCTTAAGGTTCACCACTGTTTACACTGAAGGGTAGAGTAGAGATATTGAATTACTTTGCGAATTTGTTTTCGATTTTCCAAATAAGAGGACAACCACTTATTAAGTTTTGAATAAATAACTTAAGCATTCAATTTTTTCACAAGTATTTTGTGATCAAACTCATCGAATGCTTTAGAGAAATCAGTAAAAATAACATCAATTCGTATACCGGTCTCAATACTCTCAAGGGTATATTTAGTAAACAGTGTAAGATTAGAAGAACTTCTGGAAAAATAGTCAAAGACAATATTTACTTCAATATCCAAAATGGTATTAGATCCACGACCATCTATCAGTATGGATATTAAAGTAAAGTATATTGTCTTTGAATATTTTTTCCAGAATTTTTTTATAACTGAAGTCATTGAAATAGGTCTATAATTTGTTACTTTGTTTTTAGATCCATACTCGAAAATTGGAGCAATTAATCAACCACCCACTCGGGAAATACCCAACAAAGAGAGATTAAATATCTTAACTCATATCATCACCAAGGCTACTCCCTATGGCATTAGATTTTAGTCGCCTCTTACGACAGGCATACATTACCTCAAGGCTATTCTAACCCCGACCTTGCTGGGGGTTTAGAATTTCCCCTAATTGAATAGTTTTTAGGGTTAATACAATAAATATATATATAAATATATTATATGTAAATCAACGTAAAAGATACAAGGTTGTTCTGGCTTAGATTTGTTTGTATCAGTGACTCATTGAGGTGTGTACGCAACTGTCACGATAATGACAAATACATGTGAACAAAAAATGTGTAGCGTGCTACTGACTTGAGGGAATTTTCCAATTATAGAGGATTGGCATAAGAAAACAAAGTTCAGGACGAAAGTCCAAACGCGGATTTCAAAACATGTTACTATTCGGTAACATAAACCTGGAAACGCCATTTTATTGTATAATGAATTATATATATTACTAGCTAACCCGATAAACGTTTTTTTGCCATGTATATTTTTTTCTAGGAAACATTTGTTTAGTTCTATAAAAATAACTATTTGCTATAAGTGTGCGGGGGTGTAGTTACTTATACTAGGAGTGAACCACCCTTAACATTTAGGGGGATGAAAAATAGATGTTGTCCGATTCTCAGGCCTAACGGATATGTACACAAAATTTCACGAAAATCGGTCGAGCCATTTCGGAGGAGTATAATGACTAACACCGCGACATGAGAATATTATATATAAGAATATAATTATAATTTTATTGTACAATGTACTTTCCTTTAATATGAAGTCCAAAGTTCTATTAAATTATGATGTTCATTTGCAGCTGTTTTTCTACACAATTTGCTGCATCTTTGTGAATGGAATATTTAGAGCTAAATCAAAATCCCAGCCTTCAGCTGTCAATGAGTTTTTTTTTTTAGCAAGTTCCAGTATTCTGATTCATTTCCATCACAGCAGACAGAATTCGTTTAAATCCAACAAGGGTATTTGCTATGGCTTTGGATTTCGGAAAATCCTTTCACAAAACCAAGCCGGGTATTAAAATGAGCTGTCACATATACACCTATCATAACGCCTATGCAAACTTGATGCAAAAACAAAAGCTTCCCATTGAAACTACCACCCCCGAACTGATCTCAATGTTTCACTGAAAAATGGCAATCAATGGTTCCCAATCCCAAATATACCTACCACTCTTGTCAAGTCCAAATCCTTTCATTGCGCTCCATCACACACATATGATGTGACTTTATAACACCTCCGTTTACTTCGTACCACCACCCGTTTCATCATACATCCAGCTGTACCAATATTTTGTTCGCTTCCAATTTCTGCACCTTCTCAGGTCTGGTGTTACAATGCGAATGGCTGTAGGAAGAAATTGGGCCACCCTTTCCGCACAAGGTGTCCCAAATCACTTCATATTCTACACGGCGAACATATAATTCATATTCAACGTGTTGTACCCAATAAATCTGTTCGGGTGCTAATCGATGGCATGGAAGTAAAGAAGCTGCCATTCAAGGATACCTGGCTGGGAATTACCAGGCCCAATATACGAACAGCGACGAATTGAAACTAACGTTACCTGAGTAGCATGTCGAAGTGACTAGCTCTGGCATTTTCCAGTTAGTCCGTAGTCCTTAGTGGTGGATGTGTGTGTATGAGGAGATTTATTCCGATGGGTAGGTACTCGTGTGTTGCGAACGATTTTTTGAAACGACTCAATCACTTTTTTTGGCACGTGTGTCTACCATGAATTGAGGGGGTTTAGAAGGCTTTTGTAGTTGGAGCATAAAAATGATTTAATTCTTGATGGAATAAAAGGACATAGGATGGTCAGTGTGGTGGGGTATAATATTCAGCAAAGACTAGTAATAGAATGCTTTAAGATGCACTTTTCAGAGGCAGCCTTTAAGGGGTGACCTCAACCAACCATCGTTTCAATAAGTCTCCTCAAAGTTTTTCCAGACGGCATGGACAAAATTAATTAAATTGTGCCAACGGTGGCGTTTACAATCCCATTTACAAAGGTTTGATAAAGAAAGTACCCATCACATGGTTCGACATTTTCAAATCCCGACTTATGATTTGGTATTTGGTTTTCAGGAATAGTAAGGTGATCTGGAGCTTACTCTCTATTTCGTTTCGAAAATCAATCCTTTTCAAAACTGTCTTTGGTTCCGTTTTCGAAACTCTGTAACCCCTTAAAAGTCAGCCTAATTGGGCATCACCAGAGAGCCAACTTATTTTGGAGTTGGATTTGGGCCTACATCCTAATAAGATTGTGCTGACGCAAGACCATAGACAACGCCGAACTTGAGTTCGCTAATTGGGCGTTGGGAGTTTTGTCCGGATATCCGGATTTTGAATGGGCCAATTCCGGGAAAATCATCTTTTCGGAAGTGGCCCATTTTCGGTTCATATGCTATGTCAACAAGTCAAATTACCATGATTGGAGCGAACACAATCCACAACTGATCGACAAACCTTCAATGCATCCACAAAGATAGACTGTTTGGTGCGGTTTTGGGCTGGGCGGCATCATGGAACCTTATTCTTTTGAAATGAGGAACGAGACACCGTTCCTGTCAGGTATAGAGCGATGTTAACCGGAATTCTGTGACTAGATCTCAACAACAACAATATATTCGAGCTGTGATTCCAATTAGACGGAGCTACACGCCATACAGGCGATGGAAGGAACAGAGAGGTGAGGGAGAATTATGACCGCTAAGTCATAGTATACCTACCGTTCATCAATTGGTAGGTGATATCATGCAACTTGACACCCCTTGATTATTTTCTCTAGGGCTACGTTGAGTCCTTCGTCTACTAAGCTAACAAGCTAACCACTTTGGGAAAGCTCGAGGCCAACATTCGAGACACTTTTTCTAAAATAACGCCGAGTTATTAAGAATTAGACCGACCGACTTATCATGCTAATTATCTCGATTGAGTATCTGCTGCTTTTTCAGGTTCTGCTGCCTCGCTAATTTTACGAACTCTCTCGATTTTTCGTACCTTACCTTGTGTTCAATTATGGACGTCGGGATGGATATTATTGGTCTTCATTCTACGAACCTTCTGTGGTGGTTTCCTAATATTCTGGCCGTTCCGGGTAAAGTTGCGAGGTGTCATGACCAATAGATATTGACGACACCTTCCATGGCTATTCAGAAACAGTGTAAGGAGATAAATTACCATTCCTGCCATTTGTCCAGACATTAATTCTTGGTATATGAGCGTATGTCCGTGGTGTTGTCCCATCTATTTTTCCACCTATGGTTAATGTTGTGAACCGTTCTTCCTTTCTCATTGGTTTGATGTTCCCCTTGGTTAGATCTTGTTATTGGGTAATCTCCTGGTACAGATGCATGACATATCGTCTGAGAGAATGTCGATTGCGACCATTCCAGCTATGACGACAACAGCTTCGACCAGGTTGTTCAAAATCCACTTATAGTTCTCAGAGTACAATGTCTGCAAAATCAACCGATGTGATTTTTTCCATTTTTCGCCTTGGTTGTCAATGTTTTTGTCCACTTGGACAGCGACGAGTAAAGGCCTGAACTTTTTTTTTTACAAACTTTTCTCAGGTGAGGCAAACCTATAACGCTCCAGGAGCGCCCTAACATGATGCCTGCAGAGGTTCATTGACTCTTCTTAAACTGTTGTAGGTTGTCTTCTGAAAGTTCGTGCCATTGTTTTCTTGATCTGTAGCAAAAAGAATTTTGGAATTGCGTTGTTCTTGTCGTTGTTAAATGGACAGTGTGTCTGTGAGTTGAAACTGTGTGTTTCGTCGGCCGTTGAAATACAACGAGGCTAGGGTCACTAGAGTCTCTGAGAACATATACCGAGAGAATATCTACAATAAATAGACAGATCTCCTACAAGTCTTCGCTGTGGCAAAGGTTGTAGCTTTGAAGCTAGGGAAGAATCGTCTAAAAGCAGGATTACATGTATTTGGATAGTTCAGTAATTTCAGTATATGTTCCGAGGCTGATCTCAAAAAATAAGAACAGTGTTCAAGACCTGGTTGTACTTGGGATTTATAAGGAAAAAGAAGCTGGACTGGTAAGAAAATAACTCTTAGCTCTGAAAATCTAACGCTTCTGATTTGGCAATAGAGGTTACATGTTGTTGCCAAGATACACCTGACCCAATTGTGATGCATAGCCGATGCCAGGATTCTTCTGACTTGTGGACTTTATTCTCCATTTCGATTAGCAGGGCTGTCGACTAGTTTTTTCTTGTAAATGTTGTATCCACCGTTTTCTTTTCTTATAATGAACTAGGGTTTCCTTTTTCTATTTCTAATCTTTTGTAGGACTTCGTTTGAAGGACAGAATTGTTTGCAATAGTGGTAATTGGAGTGTCGTTTGAGTTCTCCTAGTCTTAAAGTACTTTTATCTTCCAAACTAAAAATTAAATTATTAGTTGCCCTCAAAAGATCATTAATGTGCAGCAGAAAAAGAGTAGGTGAGAGAATTGATCCTTGTGGTACACCAGCATCTATAGAGAATCTATCTAAGGAAATGCTATACAAAACTTATTTCTGTCTTTAAGAAAGTTTTCCATCCCGCGGCCAAGTATTTGAAGAAGAGCGTATGCTGTAAACTTGGCTAGCCAAACTCGATCTATCCAAGTTCGACCCAGCGCATATAGAGAATTTTTTTTAAGGAAACGTCATCCACAACCATGGTTTGCTGTCAATTTTGGTAACTAGTCCTGTGCCCAAACTCGATCTATCCAAGTTCGACCCAGCGCATATAGAGAATTTTTTTTAAGGAAACGTCATCCACAACTATGGTTTGCTGTCAATTTTGGTAGTTAAGCCCTTCGCCAAACTCAATCGAAAGCCTTGAAAATATCCAGGGCAACGGCTCTCGATTATATTCACAATAAAAGTCTCCTGACCCAGCTTGTTCCATCGATATTTGGAAGAATCGAGGAGAGGGCTTGCTGGGTTCCCAAGACTTTATTGTTCATTTACATGTTTCTTAGAGTTTAGACTGTTGTCTATCATAAAGCTAAAGTACTTGATGTTTCCTTTAAAATGCATCGTACTGGATGCTGGTTATAAGAACGGCCTCCATTCTAGACCTGCTGGTTGCACCAGGTTCTTTATGCCCTTAATTGTTTCGTTGGTGGTATCCTCTATATCGCGATTGGGCAGTGCAACGGTAACCACAGCCATATCGTTCGCGAACTTCGGAATTATAACACCACTTAGTGAATCTAATCACAAGAATATGTCACACGTGATATTCAATAGGATCGGAACGAGTCTTGTGGTACTCCTGCAGAAACATTTTAGTGTTTTACTCCATCGTCTGTCTCATGCCATAGGTTGTTGTTGTTCAGTTTATTTTGCGATTACTTGTCGTACATTTAGTCCGGTGAGCCTATTCTGACTAGTGCTCTTCTTAGGAACGACCAGTCTGCAGAGTTGAATAAACTTATAACAAATCTGTACCGATTGCTCACATTGTCACAGTTTTCCATCCACTTTTTGACCGGTCGATTCCATCGTATATCCTGGATGGCAGTAATGTCTGCTTTGAAGCTGTGCAGGGTTGCATTCATTCAGGTGCATGTAAGAACGTCGCAACGTTGTTTTTGTATAATGCTCTTCATCGATTGGTTGCCAACCTAAGTGACATCTTAGCATACCCCTTGTATGTCCAGGGTAACTATTGCGTTACGTTTTTTGATTGGTCTCAAATTGTCATCTTCTTTTGTTCTGATTTTTGCATCAACTACCGTCTTTATGGCGTCAACTATCCCCTTCATGGCGTCTACTGTAGAGGGACCTTTTCTTAATCCATACTGATGGTCTGACAAAGCACCTTTATTCTCTGCTGAGGTTAGCAAAAACTCACTATGATTTGCTCCATAACTTGTCCCATCGTATTTAAAAGACAAATTGTGCGCTATAACGATGGTCCTTGTTACTAGGACCAAATCGTGCAAGTTTTATTGCTCTGGGTATACTCCCTCAAATATGTATTCAGGCTTCTATGATACTTCGTGGGACATTATGGACTTTCAAATCATTGATTGCATCCCCTTTCCAATATCCATTCGATGTCCTGACTCAATTTTAAATCCACGATGAACCAACGCCTACTGTCGACTCCCATGTCAGTTCCGATCACATTTCACTCATTTAAAGGGCACATCCAAACGAAGACACACCAGCATCCGCCTCTTTAATAGTCACTTCGGTTAAATCACCATCTATAAGTGCCGTCCAATTTAAAATCCATAAACAACCGATTCCATCCTCAACTTGGCATGGCTTCAACACACGGCAGATCACCACCGCCCTCCCATACATCTCGGATCATTATTTAGGTATAAACATAAACCTTACATTTTGTGAACAAATATTCCCTCACTAGGAACTATGGGCAACTAAAGCTGGCTACCATCCAATGGTAACAATTGCGAGAATTCTCGACAACTTGGATTCCGTATCCATGCCTTGGCAGGCAAATAAGGAAAACATGAAACATTTATAACATGTCCTCCCGATATGGAGAAAAGAGGTCTGCCGCCTCATAACAGCTCACATTGTCGTGAAGACCCCCTAGCCCGAAAAAAGTTGTCATGAATAGATTTAAACAGACCGTAAATAGCCTGATAATGCTTCCTTCAATTTATTTCAATATTTGTGCCCACAAACACACACACACAAACATTGGAGCGAGGGTATAAACCATTTTTTGGTTAGCCAAATGGTTGGCAACAGAACAAAGCCCAGTCGTATCAAAGCTGATGCACAGGCACAGGCAGGCTTTTGGAAGAAGAGCTCATCTAGTGGCAAAGGGCTATAACGCAAAAAGTTTCCTTGCTGCACGCCATTCTCATTCAACATGCATGTGCTACTTATTGGTGTTTGCAGGGTGTAAATTGAATGTGTATACGGATTTAAATTTTTTTTTTTCGAAAGTCGAGAGTCTTGGCTCAAGTCCATCGAGTTGGTTTTGTGTGTAGAGCAACAAATGTTAGCAGAGCCTATAGACTATATTCCGGATTTAATTATTCGGCACTCTGTGGGTCTCGTGATATCCTGGTGGTTGGCTAATCGCATGTAATTCATATCCGTGTTCCGCCGTGGAAAGGCTATAGAGCGAGAGCTCATGTTATTCATAAATTTATAGAAATTATCCTTTTTATTTATCACGGCGGTAGGAAGGAATTGCTGGTTCACACGATACTGTCAGCAGTGTTAACACCTGTTGTATGGTGGCGGAAAGGAATGGTAGGGTGGTTCAGAAGGCTTGGAAGGTTGAATGGTATGGGTATAGTGTTTTGGAGATTTAAAAAAAAGATATCGTACAAGCCATCGACATAAACTTTTTTAGTACATTTCAATGGTTGTATTTATCAGTGAAAATAACTCGTTAACGAGAATCGTTTAAGATTTTCCTTCCTCTCCCATCACTCTCTTTATTTCCCTTATCTAACGGCCATACTGTGGTAAATCATGTAAACGGTATTCATAACATCTTGAGTGAGTTGTCTTAGTATCATATCTTAGCTTGTGTTTATGTACGTTCAAGAGTTCTGTCTGCCTTGTGTCCCGTGTGGTTTTAATGAAGATGTTCTCTTTGAATCGTGTTCGATTGTTTGCCTTTTTTTTGCGTCCATGAGTTTTTTTTTGGTTGTGTGGATATTTTCTTCTAGCTGGTATTTGTCTGTCTGTTTGTCCGGCCGTCTGTCTATCACCGATTTGTAAGCCTTACATTTTAAGCTAGGACTATGAAATTCGGTAAATATTTTTATGTTTCTATTGATCGTCCACTTTTCAGAAAAAAAAACGTTACCGGATCAAAAAAAAAACGATTCGATAATCAAAAAAACGTTTCGGTTTTCTTGTTTCGTTTGGTGAGCGTTGAAATAAAACAAAAACAATATGTGGTCGGATTCAGACGATTTAGTTATCCCAATCATACAATTTTTGAAGCAATTAAGAAAAAGGATGCAAATAGCAGAATGTGGTGCTAGAATCCATATAATCTAATACGAAATGTTGAGAATGTATTTATTTATTTTTTTTTTATCATTTCATCTACTGAGCTTAACTCTAACAGATTACTAACAATATTGTAATAACTTAGGGTAAAATTGGGTAATGCCGGTCAGTCGGTAATACCGGTCACCCTTGTTGCTCGAGAACGGGACCATTTATTCACCAACTCTTTGTATGTGTTAGTGCTCAATAAAATTCGTTTTATACCACACTGTCCACTGTTTAGTTTTGTTATGGTCTTTGGCAGTGACAGATCTTTTAGTGTTTTTGTTCAATTTGTTATAAGAAAAGCTGAAAGCCACTGCATTTAATCGAAAAGAAGTAGAGTTATTCTACCAGTTGCTGCAGGATGTGATGGAGAAACATAAATTTCAACCGAGAAACATTTATAACGCGGATGAAACTGGATTTTCCACCGTCCAGGATCCTGGAAAAGTTCTTGCAGAAACTGGTCAAAAAGAGTCGGATCTAGTTATAACCAGCTGGGAGAGAGGGCGCAATATAACGGCATTATGTGCTATGAGTGCTGCGGGGGGTTTTATTCCACCAATGTTCATTTTTCCCCGTGCAAGGCACTCTCCAAGCCTTGAACATGATGGGCCACATGGAGCACTCTATAAATGCTCGAAGAACGGGTGGATAACAGAAGATCTATTTTTTGATTGGCTAAAGCACTTCGTCATCCATGCTAAACCAACAAACTTTGAGAAAGTTCTCCTAATTCTGGACAACCATTCTAGCCACATAACGCTTCAAGCATACGAATACTGTCGCAAAAACCATATTGTTATGCTATCAATTCCACCACATAGCTCCCACAGGATGCCAGCCACTGGAACGTTGTTTTTTATGGTCCACTAAAAGCATGCGTATAGAAACGAATGCAATTTGCACATGAAGTCTTATCTTGGATAAAAAATAACACCACAGGATTTCGCCTCTCTTTTCGAAAAGCTTTTGCAAGCGTTGCGTCTGTTGCGAAAGGAGAATCTGGGTTCAAAGCAACAGGAATTTTCCCGATCAATTCCAGGCGTCTTTTCTGAACAAGACTTCCTTCCATCTGAAGCGTTGCTAAAGGAAACAGAAAAATCGGATGAAGAACAAACTCTAGTCCCAATTTTGCAATCCTCAGACAATTTAACCATCTCAGCCCCATCAACTTCATTTGCTGCCTTGAATGAAAGCAGTTAAAAATCTTCTTCCCAGTGCCAAAAAAAATTGTTGCTAATCAGACAAGGAAGTGCAGGGATAAACAACACGCTACTCTGTTAACATCGACCCCTTTGAAGCAAAATTTGGAAGAAAAAAGAACTTAAAAGAGAAGCCAAGAAGAACAAGAAGAACAAAAAGATATTACCAGTGTCTAAAAACAAACCAAAATCTATTCGGAAGGTGACGAAGAAGATTCTACAAGATTCTACATCCGAGTCCGAATTTTAGCGCTGAATATGCTTGTTGATGATAATTCCGATGACACCATAGAAGATGGAAGCAACAAATGCTTCATTTGTGGAGAATTTGGGCGCAACAATGAGATGTGGTACAGGTGTACACGCTGTGCAGTCTGGGTTCACGCTGAATGCTCAGGTTGGGACAGTCCGTCTGGCTACACATGTGATTTATGTGTATAAAAAAATTGACCGCCATTACCAAAATTCCTCCAATCCCGGTCATTTTAGGCGTTTGATTTTTTCGTTTATAACTTTTTTTCCGTCCGGTTTATTTCCCTTTGTTAATGTTTATAATAATAAAAAATATAAGTAAAAATAAATATAAAATGAATTAAAAATATTATTTGAACATAACATTTAGTTTTATTTGAGATTTTCTTAAAATGACCGGTATTACCAGGTTTTACAGGTATGTGTAATAATTTCAGTATTAAATATTTAAAATCATTCTATTTAGTGTTAAATCTATTTCATTTGGAATTAGCAAAGGTAATTCATTAAAAAGTTTAATACATCTTGATATGGGTTCGTTGCATCCATAATTATCTTTATGCCTCTGAGCTTTCAAAAAATGACGCTGACGCAAATTCATTTCGGGTACATATATATCAAATAACTCAAGGATATCTGGACCACACGACTCGAGAATACATCATGCACAAACATTATACATTGAACACACCGTCTCATTTCTAAAGTTTCAAGCCCTATAATGGCGCATCTTTCTAAATATGAAGGCATTTTTTTCAATATTAGGGGCTTAGTTTTCTTATCACAAAACGAGTAAATGATTTTTGAACTTTTTCTATTCGAGTTATAGCATTATAATGGGAGGGGTACCATATAATAGAACAATGTTCAAGTAAAGAACGTACTAGAGGCATATAAACAGATTTAAGGGCTTACATATTGGTGAAATCTGAACAATTAATTTTTACGAAACCAAACATAGAATTAGCTTTTGCTAAATATAGTCCTTATGAATGGAAAATGTAAATTTGGTGTCAAAAATTATTCCAAGGTCCTTAAAATAATTTTTTCGTTCTAACATTATATCTGCAATATTATAGATAAAAATTGTTGGAGTTAAAAGACAGTTTGCAGTTAAGACATAACACTTATTTGTATCCAATTTCAAACCATTATTTTAACACCAATTGACGACTACATTAAGATCACTTTGAATTTTAGTACAGTCAGAAACGTTTTTCACTCTACAAAATAGCTTTAAATTTTCTGCATACATTAAACATTTAGTATATTTCAACAAAGACGGGATTTCATTTATGAATATATTAAATAAAAGAGGCCCAAGATGGCTACCCTGTGGAACACCCGACGATACATTTATGTACTTTGATAAAATATTGCTAATTTTAACGCATTGTTTCCTACATTTGAGGGAACTTTGGATCCAATTTAAAAGCATCCCATGTATACCAAATGATTCAATTTTGGCAATCAATGTGTTATGACAGACAGTATCAAAAGCTTTTATAAAATCTGTGTATAATACATCGACTTGATAGCCAGATTCAAATGCTTCTATGACATATTTCGAAAGGCAGTATAAGGTTGGTTGTAGTGGATTTACCAGATACAAACCCATGTTCAATGCAAATATGCTCTTTAAAAAAAAGGTAAGATTATCAGAGACGATCAACTTAAAGAGTTATGGGATTGCAGATAGCTTTGATATTCCACGATAATTTTCAATATTGCTCTTTGGACCAGCCTTGTGTATTGGTGTTATAAAGGAAAGCTTCCATTCATCCAAGAAAATCCCTGAAGACAATGATAAATTAAAAATTATTTTAAGGGGAACGGCTAAATTTACATTGTTTTAAGAAAAATGATGGAATTCCATCGGGGCCAGGATTCATAAAACAATTCAATTTTGTTATACCTTTTATGATCTCGATTTCAGATACTAAAATAGAGCTTATATTAGTATGACCAATATTTGAATGTGCAACGTACGAGGGACTAACGACAGAATGATTGTTATACACTGACTCGAAAAATGTTGCGAAAAGTTCACATGTGTTTTCAAGATCAATTGATGATTGCCCATTATACCCAATGCATTCCTGAAGAGAAACCGATTTCCTTTTGCCATTTAGAAATACCCTAAATGCTTTCGGATCATTTAAAAAATCATATTCTCTTCTCAATTGACAAAAACGCTGCCAATCAACATCAAATTTTATTTTTTATATATTTTATAAACTTTTTTTAGATATTTTTTAAATTAATAAGTCGTTTGTTATGCCACGGTAATTTAAAGTTACGTTGATTTCTTTTTTTTTGGAATATGTGAATGTGATAGTAATACTAATACCAGAGGTAAG